>FIZU01041222.1:0-18378 GCA_900064475.1 Pseudococcus longispinus | reverse complement strand
ATCGTGGTGCGTCATCTTCAAAAATGCAAAAAAACGATTTTTTCGTCCATTTTCCTCCCTTAAATGGGTCATTTCTGGTCGAAAAATTGTTTTTTTGAAATATATCATTAATGACACCAAAATACATCATCAACCAGCATTTGGACCAAATTCGTTTGTTTTTCCCCTTTTTTCCAAAAATACCCAAATGACGCCATTTTGTAAACTCGCAAGCTCTTCAAGATGACCTAGCGGCCTAAAAATCATGTCTGGGCTTGTTTCAAGTCGATATCTCTCATATACTGCAATTTCAGCAAAACCGAAAAACTTTGATTTTTTTTCAACTTATTTCATACAACATTTTTTCAAAGTCCAAAATACTCAATTCTCGAAGAAGAGCAAAATAAAATCAAAGTTGCTCAGTTCTGCTGAAATTGCAGTATATGAGAGATATCGACTTGAAAAAAATCCAGACATGATTGTAAGGCCCCTAGATCATCTTGAAGGGGTTAGGGGTCCTCAAAATGGCGTCATTCGATTCGAGTATTTCAAAAGAAAATTGGAAAAAAGGCGGGAACGAAAGAATTTGGTCCAAATTCTGGTTGATTGTGTATTTTGGTGTCATTATTGATATATTTCAAGGAAAAATAATTTCGATCAAAAATGTCCCATTTAAGGAGAAAAATTGGACGAAAAATCGACTTCTTTTCATTTTTGAAGATGACGCATCAGGATATCAAGTTCTACAAAAATATGGGGTTGTACTTCTAGGCTAAGTACAGAATATATATATTTTTTCGTTATTGCACCTCTGAAAGGGGTTACCAAAATGGGCCTTGGAAAGCTTAAAATATCCATTTCACCTTGAAAAAGTGCTCAAAATTTTTTTGAAAAAATTCCAAAAATCACCCTTTATTTTATCTATCATTCTTGCAAGTTTGAAAAAATTCGGTTGAAAACTGCCAAAAATGGAAATTTTTACCGAAAATCCACGTTCTCCCCAGAAGGGGCTAGGGTTGAGATATTAAGCTAAAAATCTTGTCACGGGGGTTTTAGACCGCAAGGACCAACTTCCATTGGATAATTTGAAATTAGGTGCTCAGGGCCAAATCACCCCTATAAACCCGGCTACGTTCTTTTCTTCGAATTTGGATCATTAATTTACGAATACGATCCCTCGATTTAATCCGGATGAATAATCACATTAAAAAATCGCATAAGCACTAGAATAAAACACGCGTACAAATTATATTGATAGCAGAACAACGTAACCAATCGTACTTAATATGAAAGTATAAAACGGTAACAAAAAAAATATCAATGGTATATCAAGTCTTTTATCTTAATCGATAATGCAATTTGATAATTTTGAAAACACTCCAGTCAAATTAATATAGTAGCAAATATCACGAACGTTCTAAAATTGTAATTTCCGTACAAAACTTTAAATCAACTAAACATTTAGCCATTATATTAGAATTAAATGATATCCATTAACTTACAACAAACGTGCGATTATATACAATTTCAAAACGTAAAAAAAAAAACTGTTTCAGAGAAGCAAAACGGGTTTACACGAAAGATACCAGAAAACTCGAAAATATTAACAGAAATATTAGCAATAGTAATAACACCTGCACTAAGAATATAATATCAGGCATGCGCTTAAACCGTCTTACTTCTTATATAAAAAATTAATTCAGGCGACTCAACATTCATATAGCTTCGCTTTCATGTACAATATTGTTAAAATTTGAGATAAGCTTTTGTTATAGCTGTCGCGTGTCGCCAGAGTTGAAAAATACGCTTTTTTATATATCTAGATTATAAGTAACTATATTACTCTCTTCGAAGAACAATTATACACTTTTAATTCCTATAGAAGGTAATAAATGGTTGTAAGTTTGGATGTGTTTAGTTTTATAAGGTTGTTTTCCTAAATATACGAACAAGTTACTTAAATTTTTTGTTGTTTTTTAGTACATTTCACTAATATTGTAAAACGCATAACCATAATAAAAATCACCATGTTTCGTTTAGATTGTTATTTTCGCTTTTGGTAGGTAACGAAGAAGAGGACGGCGGTGTTAATGATCTTCTAATAGAAGATCTGATAATCTTTGGGAAATTCTCTTTGACTCGGTTGAAATTTTCCGGTTCATTTTGACAAATAGGATTTTTACGACATTGCAATAGGAATTCTTTCGTGTAGACGTAGCGAGGGAAATTGACTTCTGCGAAAAAATTACAATACAACGTGTACTACGAATACGAAATTTAATCTAATGATCGGGATGGTATTTTTACCCGTGGTTGAGCATTCAACGTATTCTTCGACTTCGTCTATAGAATCAGAAATTGAAATGACGTCATTATGAGGACTAGATTCGGGTTCGATATCTATACCGTTTAGATCTTCGTGCAATTGCTTGAGTATTTCATCTTTTCCCGCATCATCAGTTCCGATATGATTCGTCTACATAAGATCCATAGGTAATATTAAGATCGCGCCGTCAGATAAAATCAACTTTGATAATCATGCTTACTAATTCATGAGCAACGGTTTCATCAGCGTTCACATTCGGTTCCAGGAATACGTCGTTTTCGTAATAATCGCCAGCTGTACCGGTTATATTTTCACTGTACGATAAGATTGAATGTTTAATAAAAGAAAATGGATTCCGATTCGATAAAAATCATTTACCTTCCAGAGTAATTATCTTGAGAGTCTGATCTGCCGACTTTTAAGAAATAGTCATCCAGAACTGCTTTAGCTAACTGTAAAAGCAAAATCCATTTTAGAATCAATAGTTTTTGAATGAGAAGTACAGTACAGATTAGCTTACATTAACGTAATCGTAATCATTGCCCGTAATTGTTAAAACGCGATCGTTGTAGGTAACCTTGTGCTTGTACTGAAATATATCTGGCGACCAATTCCAGTTGGCCAAATTATCATCTTCGGGTACTGAAAGTCGTAAATCAGCAACAATGTTGTACGAGATCAATGAGCAAAATAACACCATTTACGATATGTACCTTGCTTTTCGTAGAAATCGTCGCTGCTGTAACTAGACTCAGATCCACCTAGTTCTCTCACAGGAGATGAGTTATTACGTATGGTATTTTCTATCAGTTGAGTAGCATACCTAGAAAATGAGCTGCAGTGTAAAATGATGGTCAAATACAAAACACAGCCATTCAAAGTCAACTTACGAGAGTTTTTCTTCACTTGGCCCGGTAATCTGCACAAGTCTCTCTTTGAAAGTTGGCTGAACTGAAAGTGGAAATATCGGATTAAAAAAAAATCACCAAAATTAGGCGAAATTGCTCGCATTAACAAGGCTACAATCGCGTTAGAATTGAATTACAAAGCAAGCTAATTTTGTAAAGACTAAGAGAGTAAGATCAAGTTAGTATTTGATCGAAGCAGTACACGTCCTTTGAGTGAAAAAAGAAATTAACGGGGGAAGGATTACGAGAGTTTTGAGTAGCAAACGGAGTTATTTTCGGTGCATAAAGAAGTGGGTAGGACGTGTTACGGTTTACCTTTTTGAAAAGATATAATCGTATCACTTAATTGTTCTATCATATGGACTCTGCGTCCTTTGATTCCCATCACTAATAAAAATAAAATCCAGGAACAAATGTAATCGCAATAGGAAAAGTTGAACGGTTGAATTTCCAAAAAACTACGGGTTTGGTTCATGTGTACCCTTACCTTTGCCGGAATCGGCATTACGAATGATGATTTCCTCTTTGCAATAGTTTTTCGATGATTTTGAAGGTTTATCTCGATATTTACCTGAACTTTTGATAACTTCGCCTGCCCCTAAGTGAGTGGTGGATTCAGATTGCGAGGTTTGAAGTTTTACTGAAGCAGAATCTTCATCTAAAGGCTAAAAACAGGTTCAATTTATAAATTGTTTCGTTCAAATAGCTAAAGATTTGAAAAAGAGAATACTCACTTGAATGAGATTTTTGACAACGATGGGTTTAGAATTTTTACGAGGTAACCAGTGACATTCTCTAAGTTCTAAAATATCTAGCAAATGAACTCGTGCTTCTAATTCCAAATTATTACGCACCATTCCTTCTCTGAACGTAAGAAATGCTCGATCTAGTTGACCTAATTAATTCCAATGGTTAATGAAGATCGTAACAGTGAAAGGTGTGAAGAGAAAGTTACCTCTGTACATAGATTCTTCTAATTGAGGGCCGAAAATTTTCAGATTTTCGCATAACGTTATTATATTAGCTGTCAATAAACTTTTATTTTCAGCCTTTAAAGATAACTCGTCGTCGCTAAGAACACCAGTTACAACAGCGTCCATAAGTAACAGTAGTTTTTCAGCTGAAAAATCACGTCTACACATTAGTAAATTATCCGGAATTTCATTCGATTTGTAAAAACAATCGTACAGACGCACCTGAGTCGATGGCTTTCGATGGTAGTACCAGAGACGATAAAGGCTGCTTTTTTGACTCGTTCACAACCGCTGAGTTGGCTGTTTTCAGTGGTCTAGGAGCTTCGATTTTACGTACCGTTCTGGTGCTTGAACCACGTCCTATTCCAAAACTAGACATACTGGAATTTGGTAAATTCGAGGATTTAAAAATTTATGACAAGTTTTCTGAATACTGATGGCATAGAATTTGGAGATGATTTTTGAATGACTAAGTTCATAAATCGTAAACTAAGAATATTGAAGGAAACAACTCAAATTGGGATCAATTTGTAAAACATTTGAAGACAATCGCGAAAGAAAATAATGAGTATTGTTATAATTAATCAATTAAAAAGTCTGGAATTCCGGAAAACATTGGGAAAACAGCGGAAAAAACGGAAAACCGGAGCAACTGATCGGAAAAATGGCACAGATGAAAACGAAAAAAATTGTTCAATTTCAAGTTCAATGCTAGGTAGATGAATTTTACACAAATCTAATAAAATTTTGTTCTCCACTTGTTACCCGCATAGAATCAAAAAGTTTCTCAACTATCCAATTATTTCTCCACTTCACAAGTCAGTATTATCTTTGGATTTCGCTAGATTTTGCAACAACAAAACAGCAAATTGCAAATGCGAAATTAGCGAGGAAAATATTGAAAAGACGTTCAATTGAAAGTAATTCTGTAAAATTAATGAGAAAATATTTTGTTTTATTGCCATACTTGATTGTGAAAACATTTGAGGAGTAATAATTTTCCCTGCGTTGTTTGGCTACCAGATAATTTGATCCTGTGATGTACTTCGTGTTTCATCTGCTAATCTACCCATTATTCAGTAGTATTGAACATAATGAATTTTATTGCTGCTGTAAAAACATTCATTAACAAATTATGGCATCAACATGATCCGCTTGATGAACCCGTAGTCCTTTATTCTATAGGCGATAAAAGGTAATTATTTTGTAGCACCTATTTTGGAATTCTTTTCTTACTTAACATCATTGTGTTTTCCAGAATAAATAACGAAAATATAAACGAAGATACATTTATTAAAAGGAGGAAATTGTCACCAAACTCGGATGCGGGTATAATTCGTAAGTATTGTGATGTAGTCGATTTCTCTTTATCATTTGAACATTAATTGATGCTATTTATTTATTATTTTTACAGATATAGATCTTACCGATTCGCCGAAAGATACAGTAAGTTTATTCGTAATAGTCTTCCCTAATTTTGTATAAAACTGCAATATACGACTTTCGTATTCAGATTTTTCTTCACACAATGCCAAAACCTAAAAGAAATAAGAAAGATAAACGAACTGGTCTTAAGAAAAATGACGTGAGTCATAAGTCGACTGAAGATTTTGATATTTTAATCAATTCACGTAATTTGTTGTTTTTTTTTCTCTTCGCAGCCCATCGAGACCATAGAAGTTATCGATGACGATGATAGCGAATCGAAGAATGATATTCACTCAGCTTCAAATGATGTGGAGATCGTTGAAGACATCTCCACAACAAATAATCTCAAGAAAAATGTCATTTCATCATCTTCCGAAGATATTGAAATTGTAATGTATCTTGATAGTATTTAAAATTACGAAGAATTGAATTATTGAAGATATGTTCTTACAGGCAAGAGATTATCCAACCAGAAGTACACGCGAAACTTCAAAAGTAAAAAGTTATTTGACGTTTTCAAGTATTCGACCTTCCAGTTCTCGTATTCAGCGCAACAGGGTTGAAAGTCGAACATTAAAAGAGGTCGGTTTAATTTTCGACGTTTTTTTTTTTCTTGAATTGTCACTTTTCATTTCCATTTTAAAATTTTAGCTGAATCATCGATCCGTATTAAGTAATGGCTATCCATCAGAAACATATAAAAAAAGCCTAGCTTTAATTCCTGCGTCATCTCGTGTATTGACACGTTCGTTCAGTGATAATTTAATGATTCAAAAAGTATGTATTCTATGCATTTTTCTTGTCATCTGCTTAATTATAAATTATAACGATATCATTTTTATACACGTAGATGAGAAAAGCTCAAGACAGAAACGCGTTCCTAAATGTATTGAAAAACTACGCACATTCGCCGGATGCCAAACGCATGTCACCCGTCTCTTCTGCGAGACCATCAAGCAGTATCTTTGATTCCGCTTCCTCAGATCGTTCTTCTAGTACTTTTCATTCTCAACAGTCAAATCTATCTTCGGATTCGAAACAATCCAACCTTACTTTGGAATTTCCTTCTGGTCGCCGTTATGCTACACGTTTACAGAACACCCTTCCAAATAATCGAAGTTTACTTTTAAATACTCGACAATCTTTAACTTCTACGTCATCAAAAAGTGCAAACACATCTGCTATCAATAAAACTGTCATTGATTGTAAGTTTATATTCTAAACATCGTACGATTGTTCAAATTCTAGACAATAATTTCACGAAAATTATACTTTTTCAGTGACCAGTGAAGAAGATGACGAATGTGAAAGGCAAGAAATCATATCCAACGTTAAATCGTCTGATTTGATTCGTAATCTAAAAACCTCTTTTGTCGGAAGTAACAAGAACATTGTCGAATCGGATTACATTTATAATATGTAAGATTGCATCGTATAATTAACCCTCGGTTATTGCGATTTTTTGACCAAGGTTATTTTCCAGTTTGAAAAAATATGAAGCTCGTATACGATCTAATGAAATCAAAGCGGAAAAATACAAAGAGCAAATTCGTACTCGCAGCAGTGATGTTAATAAAACTATATCGGAGATTTTCGAAAAAAGATTAATCCTCAAAGAACATGAAGTTGAGGATGAAGAGCAAAAACCAGCGTTTGAATTGGCTCCTATTACTAAAGCAATGGGGGTACTGTAATTATTATTCGGATTGCTCAGGGAAACTTACGAAACGATTGAACGATATCTGTGTTTGTAGGATGCTATTAATCAAATCGTTGCATCGAAGAAAGTCCCACTTGTGCAGATTAAAGATACTTCTGTCAAGTTACAAGATATCAAGACTTTAGAACATTGCGCCTGGTTAAACGATGAAGTAAATTTTCTTTTTTAAAGCTCGTAATGACGTTTCGTACCCGTTCGAAGTCGATTGTTTTCATTTTCATTTTCATTTTAGGTCATCAATGCGTATATGAATTTGATAAAAATTCGTGCTGAAAAGAAACCTGATAAATATCCTAAAGTTCATTGTTTCAATACGTTTTTATACGAACAACTTCAAAAGAAAGGGTATAATTCAGTTAGAAGATGGACTAAAAAGGTGCATAACGACTTCGTTTTTCTCCTTCAATTTCTGTACAATTATAATACATTTTTTTATCACATTGCAGATCGATGTATTTGACTTTACGATGTTAATCATTCCTATCCATTTGGGTAACCATTGGTGCCTGATTCAGATAAAAATTAAAGAGAAATGTATACGTTATTTCGATAGTATGGGTTCGCCGAATAACCATTGTTTAAAAGTGAGCAAACGTTAATTCGAGATATAAAAATCAACGATTCAGATGTAAACAATGATATGTATTCCTTTGTTATTCAGTCGATGATGCAGTATTTAGTAGACGAATATAAAGATAAGAAAAATGGCGATTTGGACGCCGGAAACTGGCAACTCATCAACATGCCTTCTGTAAGTACATGTTTATGAAATGCGATTGTAGCGGAGATTATTTCAATCCAATTGTTATTCGTTTCAGAGTGAAATTCCTCAACAGAGAAACATGCACGATTGTGGGGTGTTCGCGTGTACCTTCGCAGAACATTTAACGAGACAAGCGCCGCTCAATTTCAGTCAGGAAAATATGCCTTATTTCAGGTTGAAAATGATGTACGAAATTTTAACCGCCGAATTATTACTGTAATTTTATTAATTTTTGATTTGTGTTAGTTGTACGTTCATGTTTTACAATTTCCTTCTAAGTTTGGTTATGTATGCTGTAAATTTTTATTTAATTACTAGATTATTTCAAGAGACGTAATTTAATTTTGTATTTGTATCATTGATGGAAGGTGCCTATGAGAATGTGGCGTTTGTAAAATTAATTTTGTTTTTTAAAGTTTTTTTTAAAAACATCGTTTCAATATATTATTGTTCCGGATTGTATTTGTACTTTAGTAATTAGTTGATTACTAAGGCGAGTCGTTGGCGAATCTGGGTGTTTTTTGTCATTGTGCGATAAAAAATTACAATTAACAAGTAGAATTTTATTGAAAAAAATGATAGCAATCACATAATCTAAAATATCTGGCAGAAAATTAGCATCAAAGCCATGATGAAGAAATACCAGATCACGTTTTTTTAATGGGTTTGGCAGGATAAACAACGCAACAATCTTTATCACAAAAAATGGTAATGAAATCGTCCGAATTTACATTGATACGTGGATGCGATACGAAATTTAAAGGTGAATTCTGGAAACTGCTGAAGTAAAAAGAGAACCACTGATGGTTTGATGTTTCTTTTCTTCTTTTGCTGGAAAAAACACAAAATGAAATCTTGCATATTTTTGACAGAAAAATATATGTGATCAATTTACCTGAAATGTTTCCATAGATTGAGTACTTGCGATGAGCTAAAAAAACCAGTCCATTTGTGCGTGATCACGTTAATTTTTGGTAGAGATCCTTTTGATTTAAGTGGCCTAAAAAAATCCAAACAATTAAAATTCGACAAGTGTTAGCTTAAAAATTCAACGAAAATAGTTCTCACTGATTTGCTTCGATTAAATGAGCACCAAACCAATGTAAAAAATCTTCAGGTTCAGTTTGAAAAGGATTTGGAAGAGATTCTTCAAATTGTTCTCCAAATGTGTGTTTCGGACTACATAAAGAAACTTTGAAGGATTTTTTATTAAAATACGATGCTATTGACGAAGGACAAATGGAAGTTTCTGTCGAACAAATTTTCATCATTACAACAATATAGGAGCATAATTTCAAGTGAAAAAAGAGCCAAGTTACCATGTGGTTCCCAAATAACAATAACATCAAAACGCAAGTCAGAATTTATTAGAAATTTACGGTAACGCTCGTACAATTTACCAGAGGTGATTTCTTTCTTGTTTAAATCCAATGTAATCACTGAAAATAAAATATTGGAATGAAAATAGGTTTTTTAGGGGTGAAAAAAATGAAAAAAATCATTACTATAATGATCATTATTCCAGATTTTGGTACGTTTTCCTTCAATGCCCAAACAAGAGAAGGATTCTTCCAAAAGTTTCAATACTAAAATGCCATCTGGTGTTATTGCAAAGCCATTGGTGCTATGAATATCGTCTTCTATGCTCAATACAGACAGTTTACCTACAATATAAATATTCATAGAAATTACAGCTTTGTATGGAGTTACTGCAGGATGAGATGTTTACCTCTTTTAATGAAAGAGCTAATAAAATTAGAGTCGTAAAATTCGGCAACTGTCACGTTAGAGATGAGATAATATTCGTTATCCGTTTCAAATGCTGTTATCAAGTCATCAGACACATCTGAATTTCCACTGATCGTAATAGCAACCTGTGAGAGTTCATACAGTTTTATATGAGGTAGCAGACATACATAAAAATGAAGTATATTCAACTTACACTATGACTGAAGCAGTTCGATTTTATTAAATGATCTATGGAATCGATTTTATACTGTTTGAATTCACTGGTGTAAACGCTGCTACATGTTTCTTTAGTTTTGATGGACCAAACTTCGGGAGCTAACATATTTTTTTAGTCGAAAATGGTTGTAAATGTGAGGCGAAGATAAATTTAGATAGATTGTTCTCACTATAATTGTACAACAGAAGTCATTACCAAGCAATAAATTATGAGAAGAAAAAATGAAAAAGAATTCCACCGTTCTTGGCGGATTTTATTTGCCGATTTTCCAAGTTTTCATTGATAAGAGAAGCACGTGTTCACTATCAATGTTTACATTTTAAAAAACAATCGTTCGATTTCGATTTAAAAGTCGAATTCACTAATTAGCAAAAGAAAAAAGGAAACTTGACTAAAATTTTCTAAATTTTGTAATGAATCAACAAATCAATCTTATTATAATTTTGAAATTAATTAAATTAATTATTTTATGTAAAGCTTGAAAACTACAAAAATTCTACTCAGAACAGTCCCTATCGTTATATCGAAAGAGTTATCGATAAACATGAAAAATCGATCTTGATTATCACTAAAAAGAATTCGCTTACATTTTTTTTGAAAATGTGGCTAATGTTGTAATATTGAACATTTCTTTTATTGTTTATTCATCTATAATTATTCGCGTATTTTTGTCATAATGAATTTCATCAGCTGCGTTAAATGGATAAAGCAAGGCGTCGCTAAACAAGTCCCCGACAACGTTCATCTGAGTGAAGACGAACTCCGAGAAATCGTTGAACAGAAAAGCGACGAAGAAGACGAATCCGGTGCGCCTTCTAAACCAATTTCTTCAGACGACGAATACGACTTCAAAAACTACGACAATGAAGACGAATTACGCGTAAGTCTCAAAGGTATCGCTGCTTTCGATGCGGATAAGAAAAAGAAAAAGAAGAAACGAAAGCTCGAAGATTCCGATGATAGTGAAAAAGAAGACGAACTTATCAAAGAAGACGATAATTTATTAATTGTAGGGCACGTTGAAGATGACTACAATACCTTGGACGTATACGTGTATAATGAAAATGACGGTGACATGTATATCCATCACGATATTGTACTGAAATCACCTCCTTTATGTATAGAATGGCTAAACATTCCCGGCGCTTCTGAGACAAGCAATGTTTGCGCTATCGGTGGCATGAAACCGGTTGTTGAAGTTTGGGATTTAGATATCATCAATTCAGTCGAGCCAGTTTTTAGATTGGGACGTCATAAGAAAAAATCGCCGGAGAAAAATTACGGTCACGATGATGCTGTTTTAAGTTTAGCCTGGAATACCGAATTGACGCATATTTTATGCAGTGGCGGCGTTGATAATAAAGCTTTAATGTGGGATTTAGATAATGGTAAAGTTGCCACCGAAATTACCTCTTTTAATGATAAAGTTCAAAATCTAGCCTGGAATCCGCACAGCGCACATTCCTTATTGACTGGTTGCGCTGATGGCATTTTACGTAACTTTGATTGCCGAGTATTCGACGAGTTTCAAGAAATTGATTTGAACTCACCGGTCGAATCGATATTCTGGGATGTAACGAATGAACATCGGTGTTTTGTCGGCACTGAAGATGGACAAATTCGTTATCTAGATTGGCGCAAGAAAAATAAACCCATTCACCTATTCCAAGCTCACAGTAAAGAGGTTACCGGCCTATGTGTGGATCGTAGTCATCCAAACGTGTTAGTTAGTATTTCCACCGACGAATGTATGAAATTATGGGATACGTCGAATGAATTTAATATGATAACCATGAAGGATTTGAAATTGGAGGCTCTACATTGCATAGATCTTAATCCTGATTTTTCGTACTTGGCGGCTGTTGGAGGCTCATCGGAGAAGCACGGTAAAACAATCCTTAAGGTAGTTAATTTGGAAGAAACAGCTAATCCAAATCCAGAAAACGTGAAAACCGAATCAGTTAGTGTAAATATTGAACCTAAAATCGCTCTACTGGAATGCAGTCGACCTAAAGTTAAAAAAGAGAAAATCAAGAAAATCAAACCTAAGAAAAAGTTTAAAAAACAATCGAATAAAGTGTAATTATTTCAAATAAATTAATTTCATTTTATATTTGTATTTTCATGATTTTCTTAACAACAATAAAAAAAATTATTTACAAAAATAATGGTCTCTAGAATAATTTTTTTTTAGGATTTCGTTTCGCTTCATTAGGATTTCTTCGCATCCAGTATTTAAAGACTGGCTTTCCTTTATTAAAACCAAGCTGGGCAGATTTCGAATATACATCTCTGGTAGCGAAAGGTGATAAACCTGAAAGAAAAATTATGCGAATTTATATCAATATCAATGTATTTCGTTCAGATGAGAAAATCTCAGAGACTTACCTGCGATATAATCGGGTTCAAGTGCATCAGTTTTTGTTCTAGCTAGTCTGGAAGGTTTCTGATGCGGCCTTCTAGCATCTTGTACTAATCTAGGATTAACAGCGTGTTTACCTCCTTGAGGCATCGGTAATGAAAACTACGCAAAACAATATGTCACTTGAAGTGTTCAATAAAACAAAAAAGTCAACACTACAATACTTACTCGTTTTCCTTTAGCAGAAATGGGTTTTTTGAAATTGATATTGATACATTTTTGGCCATCTTTATCCAGATACACCGATACCCTTTTGAGTGTTTTCATGCCGCATTTTGGACAAAATGTTTTTCTCATGTTGGTGGTAAGTTTGAAACACGCATAACATCTTAAAACGTATGAACGCAGTTGAGTTATAATTCTACCATCTAAGGCCACCACATTTAATCCCAATTGCATTAGTACATTCTGAAAATTAAAATGATTTTCAAAATCGATGCTCGACTTCGTAAATTAAATCACTGCTATGTGACTTACTTGAACCGCAAAATCAGTACTCATACATCCAACAATGACTTCTTTACTATCGTAATTACCACCATGAACGATTCTTTTCAAGTTAGTGATATTACTCGGAGTAACCCAATTGGTATCATCATCATCGTCGTCGTCATCGTCAGCATCTTCATCTTCTTCTTCGTCGTCGTATTCTTCCTCCTCCTCACTATTTGAAGTACATTCGCTCCCTTCATTTTCTGAATATTGATCGTCGTTTTCTTGTTCTTGTTCTTCTTTTTCTTCGGCGCTTTCGTACTCGTCGCTGCTTTCTTTCGATGAATGGTACTCTTCGTCGTTTTCGTGGGGGGTTTCTTTTATTTTAAGATCTGCAAGCTAATTTACCGGTGATACAAAAACATGTAGTAATATTTTTCTAAAACGAATCATCTATCAATGTACTCACTTTAACTGGTAGAGATAATCCATTATTCTTAGGATCTATCGGTTTACTTATTTTAGCAGCATTAATATCGAAACGTTTCATAATCGGTGATTTCCGTAAATGATCACGACCAACGTGTTCCAACTCTAGTTGATACGTCAGTGCAATCAACTTAATATCGGTACTCGATAGAGAACTGTAATCACCAGTCTTTTTTGCAAATTCTGACACTGAAAATATGACATTTTTAAGCCAATGCAGTCGAGTAAACCATATCAACGGAAAGCAAACACTCACCAAAAAGGATATTCTCTGGAAACACATCTTTAATCTGTAAATCATAAGTCAACGAAGCAAGGTGACGTAGTTGCCTTTTATTACGAATTTCTTCAACTACGTCGGAAATTGTAAGAACATTTTCTCCGACTTCCTGAAAATGAAATTTTTCAAAATAAGCTGAAGTTCGAATTACTTGAGAGATAACAGTGCACAGCTTACATGTAAAGGAGCGCTTTGAATGAACGGAGTAGTGTCCACTACGAGATACTTGGCTTTTTTATTCTGCATGGTAATTAATTATCAATTATTTAAACCATAAATTGAAAAATTCCAAAAAGAAAACCTTTTCATAGTCAAATTTCCTTCGCCAGATAAGCAGAAAAACCCATGTGCGCCGAATAACAACGATATTGCTGTTTTCACAACCGAAATCAAATCAAAATTGCGAATTGTTGTGAAAATAGTAAGCTTCAAAATCAAAATCGTCGATTTACAGTAATTACTTCGTAATTACATGTATTTTGGCCATACCTTGCCGAATTACGTTGTTTATCGCTACGAAAATGTACCAATTTTGTAATATGATTTGTAAAATGTTACGTTCTTGAACGCAACCTTTGTGTCAAAATTTATTTTCAACCATATCAATCTAAAGTTTGTAAAAGTTTTTTGCGATGAAACACGATGTCCGCAAGATTACGTTAAAAGTTTAAAAAGTACAGTGCTTTTAGATATGAGATAAACATGATTAAATGGTTAGTATCACTAAACATTTATGCAGTTATTAATTGTTTCAGAAAATGAGTATTACTGTTAGTTTACAAACATTTAAGTACAGTGTATTTGGAAAACACATTCGGTATTCGTTGTGCGCTATCAATAGCAAATATTTGAAAAATGTATTAATCAACCAACACCGCCAAATCAACGATTCGGCAGTACGTAAACCATTTAACGGTTCGGTGTTTGAAGCAATTTCTAAACGTGTTTTTGTCACTTATCGTAACGCCATATCCGCATGTCGTTCCGCTCACCACAAATCAGTATTTGATGTTGATACCAATGTGAAAACCGATGTTCTGTTGTATCGAAACAATTCGTGGTATTTTATATATTTGGGATTTTTGGCCGCTGCGCAATTAGCATTGTGGGCATATTTCGCGTACAATTTCCTCAGATACGCTCAATATATGCCCGAAGGAGAAGTATATATTTTCAATTTAATACCTTTGCACGAAAAGAAATGGCTCTACGGTATACCGTTTACATTTTTATGCACAGGTAAATATCCAATCTTATAAATTAATTATATAACGGGCGTTATTCATTATCAGCGGCTCGAAAAACGGATGCGCTTTTTTACCCTACCATTATCTGTGCAAACGATAATATTTCCAAGTCGATTGCTGTTGCTGTAACAAAAATAGACCGTTAGTACGCCGACGTCGGTGATTTCTTCACCCCTTGTAGGTTTCTTGTCATCGTTCTTCTATTATTATCATCGTATAATTAAAGCAATATTACAGCGGCTGGGTAGGTGTCCGCATGAAAAAAATCATATTTTTTTTCCAACTGCCAAATATAAAAAAGCTCGCCCATATTCCAGTTTCATTTCTCTTATCAGTTTTCATCATTCTTGTCGCGAGCAAAATCTAGAGAAACCTAAACGCGCAGGTTTAGGGTATTCCATTCACGTACTTGTTATATTTGTAATTATAATGTACTCTACGGTAAATTTGTGTTTGTAAAATTCGAAAATCGTGCTAGTTTAGATACCTGTTTCAGTGTGTGTTTTTTTTTTTCGTTCCATCAGTATGATGCTTAGCGGTGTTGATTTTATAATTTTAATACGCCAAGAACCGGTTCCTTTACTTTTTCTTAGGTAGGTATTCTCCATCTTTGAGTGTATTTTTGTAATATTTTTTTCTTTTTGTCTCTCTCTCTGTCTTTTCGAACTTGTTTTTGCGTGATATCGTAACGTTATCGGTGTAATGAGTAGTTCCTTATATCGTATGATTGATTAATGAAGCGTTTGCTTCGTATCGTGGAAAACATGACACGTTATGGAAACTTTACCCTATCTATCCGTAATATATCTAATATTTTTTAACCTAACGTACGAAAAAAAAAACCTCATGTAATAATTTTCAGCTCGATACGTGTACATACGAGTATACTAAATCTACGCGTTCTTGTAATTTCGACCTGTTCGCGAGATTGGCCTAATTTTCCCATTAAGGTGAAGGACTCTTTCGTGTTGTTAAGAAGGTTGCAAACGTAGAGAATTTTTTTTTACGTTTCGAGCTCGCGATCAAGTATTTTTCTTTTTTTTACTCCTCATCCCGACTCGAAACGAAATTACCACAAAAGACCACGAAAGTACGAAACTTGTTAAGTAAAGTAAATATCCCGCAGCCAAAGAAACTGCCTTCGAGTTGATTTGAAATGCTAAAAAGTTTAATCATGTTATCCCTTTTAATGAGTATTCATAAAGAGACGTACGTAAACATCCAAACGTTTTCTTCTCTCTTTCGCTTTATCTCGTCTCTTTACGTTTAGCGAATACTTATACATTGAACTTCCAATACTTGGAACATTTCTTATCGGCCTCTTTTCATATTGGTTATCTGTGCACGTTTTTCCGACGGTTGTGTGATGTCAGAATTTTAATTCGCCCGTAGCTTACTTACTTTGCTTCTGTAAGTGGCTGCGAATGGGAAAAGCAAAGCTTTTGTGAACTTACAATAAAACTGCGAATAGGGTTCTAGTACATAATGTTGGGCTTTGTATGGGTTCGTAATTTCACATTTTCCTTTTGCCAATTGCTTAATTAGATTCGATGTTTTGATAAGGGATTTTCCCATCTTTTTCAATTCCTTTTCGGCGAAGATTTAAAATATTTATGTTCGATTGTGATTTTTTCGTTTTATTATCGAAAATGAACGATTTTGGAAATTTTATCTCATTCGTCAGTTATTCTTTCAAGTTTTTGCTTTTACGATGGTTTAAGAAATCTGGCGTCTTCATTAAGAATAAAAGGATTGAATTTCAAGCTTTTCCTTCGAGAAGGGTCATGTTGTAGTGAAGGAAATTGGTAATGGCGTAAGAACATTCAACTTGAAAATCACCGATCAGGGAATTGAACCGCAACCAGAACCAAAATAATTCAAAAACCAGTGGTTGGAACCGAATCAGATATTGGTTTTGGTTTTTCCAATGTTTCGGTTTCGGTTTGAATTTTCAAACGTTTTGGTTTCGATTATGGCTTGTTTTGGTTAGAATGAAAATTTTTGGGTACTTTTCAATGACTTTTCTCCCTGGGTAGCTTATTCATGTTTAAATTTCAATTCTTTTGATATCGATATTATCAATCTTTTAAAAAACCATAACGATATTTTGGGACAATCCCTGAAAAAGTGAAGAAGTTCTCTATTCCTGAGGGAGGGGGGGTGCCACCATGGCAAAAAAAAATTGATTTCATGTAGAATTTCAAAAAAATTATTCTTTTGTCAAAATACGAAAACTTTTTGCATAAAAGAGACATTCAAAAGCTAAAATCTCATATTTTTTCATTCTTAAGAATCAAAGTTGAGAAAGAATGAGTCAGTTTTGGTCGATTCACCTATTTTTGAAAGCCAGGATACCAGGAAAGGATAACAGAATATGAAAAAACTCTAAAAACAAGAAAAAACTGTAAAAAAAAACAAAGCAAAAATCAAAACTAAAAAAACCACATTTAGTTTTGGTTTCGGTTTTTACACTTTTTATCAGTTTTTTGCGGTTTTGGTTTAGATATTATTATTACGGTTCCAGTCACTGCCAAAAACCGAATCTGAACTGAAATTATTCAAACACCATGACCTGAACCGAAATGGTTCAGAAACCGTAACCTGAACCGTAACTTGAAATGGCTTAGATTTAGGCAGGGTTCCCGCGGATCCTCTGACCACGGATCCAGATCCTTTTTTCTGTGGATCCGTGATCCGTAAAAAATTGTTGATCCGTGATCCGGATCCCTTTTTGCTTGGATCCGCGGGAACTCTGGATTTAGGGAGTTGAATCGTAATCCAAAAAAAAATTACTTGAAAACCGTAATCCGGAACCAGAGAATAGATTATGATACGAGTAATCAAAATTCAGAAAAAAAAACTTAGAAGTTTCAAACTTTGAGTGAAATTGATTTTAGAATGTGTGAGTCAGGGACCGTGTAGGGGGAGAGGGGCCGCCTCCTACCTCCAGAAATCCCTGGACACCTCACCCCCACCTCCACCTCCGAGCAAAAATTGAGGCAAGGAGGCCCTTGGAGCCCCTAGAGAACTTGGAGGAGGTGGATCTACTGCCTCCACCTCCTATCTCCGGGAATTTTTGAATGCCTCCAACTCCAAGCAAAAATGGGGATCCGTACCTCCACTTCCGCGGTTCCTGGTTTGGGTTGGTCACTTTGAAGAAATAATGATTGAAAATTTGTGAATCGTAATTTGAACCCGAACCGAAATAATCTTTGAATCGAAACCTGAAACCGAATTTCGAACTGAAATGATTCAAAAACTATCACTCAAACCGAACCTGAACCAAAATCAATTGAAAACCGTAACCTGAACTCAAATCTGAACCGAAATGATTTAAAAACCTGTAATCAAAACTTGAATCTTAACCAAAACAGTCGATTTGTCTTGAAATCTCAAGATTTTTCATGCCTTTACAAGATTTTCTCAAGATTTCATAAATCTCAA
>FIZU01041210.1:0-23314 GCA_900064475.1 Pseudococcus longispinus | reverse complement strand
CAACATAGAGCAACGCGCTTTTAGTATGTTACACAGAACTCAATGAAGTACCTACTGTATAAATTTCATCGAATTCGTACGGTTAGTTTGGGAGAAATATGGCGTCAAAGTCGAATTATACGATTTTTGTTTTGCAATTACCCCACTACACCTTATGTATAAAAAAAATTGTATGTATATTTTTCAAGTTCAGAGACATGGCAATTCTAAGTTTCATTTTTCAATTTCACCCTCTCCCCCTTCTAGAGTTTTTAAATTATCGATATTTTCATCGACATTTTGAGATCCGATATTCATTGGTATCGATATTTTTTTGCAGCAAAGAATTAAAAATATCGAAAAGTCAACTTTTTTGAATCCAGCGGATAGCTTGATAAACAAAAATACACTTTAATATGCCTAAAAAGCACTAAAATCGTAATGACGATGCGGAGGAATCGACTGCCCACCAAAGGACTACATTAAGTTTTAAAATATACAATTTTTTCAAAGTTTTTCAATGTTTGACACAGCAGAACAATTTTAGAAAAAATTGATATTTCATCATCGATATTTTTTCTTCGATATATCGATGTCGTTGAATCGAAGGATTTACCAAGTATCTACAACACTGGTTGAATTTATCAGTGGCATATTTGAACAGTCATTTGCAAGGAGGGGGGCTGACGAGAAAGAATGTAGCGAAAATTTTTGCAGAAAAAGGCATTCAAAACCTATAATTTCTTCAAACTAATAAATGCGAAAAAACGATTTTTTAATGAATTTTGAACTAAAAATTCAGCACTTTTGAGTCAAATTTTGCACTTTTTCAAGCTTTTTCGATTTTCAGCACCAGTTTGTCAAATACATGACTTTTTCAACATCCTATAATTTCTTATTCTTCGAGATTTTTTCTCCAAAACTGTAGACAAACCTCTCCCTTCCTCCCACTGCCCAAAAGATAAGATATAAATAGGCTTTTGGTATAATGATTGCTTGAAAAAATGCTTCAAAAGGGCTCATTTTTAAGGGTTTTTAGAATTTGGCAAACTTTACTGACATTAATACATTTATTTAACTATCCATGTTTTCTAAATTTATTCTTCAAAGGAAAATTTTTCCCCATCCATCAGTTGGTAATCGTTGCAATAACGAAAAAAAAAACTGAAAACTTTTTTTGTGCCAAACCTTCATGTTTTGGAATTTCCCACAAATTTAACATTTTCAAATAATAATTTAAATTTGACGAGAAATTCTCCAAGCTGAAATCGTAGGCAGATAGCTTTTTATTACATAGGTACACCGCATATCTTTTCATGTTTTTTCTGACCTGGTTCTCAAAATAACCGTAAGGCATCCCATCAAAGCACTCGCTTCTACAAACGAGCAATTTCGCTTTGAAATTTTTTTTTTTCGAAAAAATCAAACAGCATGAAAAATTCCTTCGTGAAACGATAAAATTACAAACCCATCGAGCCCGAGCGAAACCTCCGTTCGCAGAAATTAAACGGATTATACGCAGATGAATATTAAAACGTAAACCAAACAGATAATGTTCAAATAACAAAAGCCAATAAACGCGAACAAAAAATCCAATACAATTCATCGTCGTTATTGAAATAGAAAATGACAAAACCGCCTCGGTTTTCCAATCGTCTTTCTTTATTTCCTTTTTAGCAAATTTTATTACATTCGATTCCACTTCAAACTAGGTCACAACCCATTCGACACACTCTTTTTGACTCTATCGAACCTAAAAATACATTTAAAAATAATTCGAGACGAAATTCAGTCCAAAAAAATACCATACTCTCGCTCCAGTCGCAGCTAGTACCATAAATTCGTATCCATTCGATTGGAAATCCATTTGGTGACAAAAAAATTCTCAACACCTTTTGGCAATCATCCCTGCTCCCGTTGGCCCATCCAAAGCACCCGGCCAATACACCTCGATAGATGAACAAAAGCCATACAGCACGACAATCAACTCATCGAGTCGAAACTCGAGCACCTTTTCGAGACCTGGGCGCGACGACGACGTAAAAATTCAAATCTTCGGTTTAATTCGCCTCACTTAAGTATTCGCTTGATTACCCAACAATAGAGCGGTACAACCACAGCTGACACGTTGATTTTGGGCTCACGTTAGTCTCGGTTATTTACCGCAAGGGATGGGGTATTGTAAATATAGAACACTACGGTGGTCGAATGCATCGATAGGAGCCTCGCGCGTATTTTGATTTTTCGGTCAAAAACACAAAGTGGTGGCGTTGTCTGGGTACATTGGGTCTTTCCTTCCGCATATTGTGGCAATTTTACGTACTAAATTGCAACAAGTTTATTGAATTCTCACAAAGAAGAAATGCATTATTCATGCTGACAAAAGCGAACTGGCTGGAATTCGAACAAGATTTATATCTTCCTGTGGGACGAGACGCGTACAAAGAGAATTACAGGTTATGCCTGTGCAACGCAACATTTTTCTATCGCCTACGTCATTTACCTATAGATACGTATATTTATAATGAATTAAAAAAATATTATATTCGTCCTCTCTCCGTATTTCCAACTTATTGGTATTCGAATAATCGCGTTCGAGTTGGTTAATTGAACCTCTCCCACCGCTCTGGAATCTCTTTCCCAATGCAATTCTATCTGCCCTGCTTTCGAGACTATTACAGAAGTCCTGACAGATCCGCCAGCAATAATCTATCATTCTTCGCGTATAATGAACTCGTTAAAAATCGCACCTTTTCCCTCTCAGTCTGCTGATCGGGTTATTTCCGACCTCGTTTTTCACACTTCAACAAACCAGTGACAAATTCACCCTTTTGAATCGAGCACAATTCGATTATATGTAAAGAAAGAAATCGATAACAGGATGTCATCTCCCATATTTCCCTTTTTCCAATACTCGATTGTATGGCGTTGAGGTGAAACTTACTTGTCGTCGAATTTGTACTGAGTGTTTAAAACGGTGAACATCTTTTGGTACAAGATATTGAAAAATGATTCCATTACGTCGCCCAAGTTCGACTTGCCATTCGTATAGTATCGTTCTAGTTCGCCGAAGAAATCGCTGAACACGTAGGAATTTTGTTCGTACACCATGCCGTAAGTTTTCTTGAACATCTCGTGCAGGTCTTTTTTCGACTTGGTGAGTAATTCTTTGAAATATTCTGTAAAAAGAACAAAAAAAAGTCGCAATTAAAAATCAAGTTCATCGATCGCACTAATCAAAGTTCCAACGGAAGAGTGAATTTTTTAATTGTAATTATAAATAAAGGATGCAAGACACGATTACCGAACATAGAATTAAATAAAAGTCGAAGCAATACGAATTTCGAATCGTCGTATAATAGCATCTTTTTGGCTCGTGCGTTATCGATGATTCATGAAAACGCCACGATTCACAGGTTCTCATGCCAAGAATAATTTTATCAACGTGTCAACGACGCGTTGATAGAGCGCATTGATTGATTACCTAATGACGACCTACACGCTTCTTCTATTGGTACTCGCGTATAAGAATAATCCACGTATGTATTGCTCTGTTGGCAAACTGTAAATGATTCCAGAAAAAGCAAAGATCAACTTAGGAAGCTAAAAATTTGATTGATGAATGCTTTCGACGCTTGTAATCGATTCACCTCCGGTACTAATGTGCAAACGGGTTGTTGAAGGAATGCCAAAATTCACCTGGAAGCTCCGAGAAGTCTTCTCAACAATTTTATTTGAGGGAGAAGGCTCAAAACTTTGCATAATTTCAAAACTTGTTCACGATATCCATCATCATTCATAAGGTCGTGGATTTTAGAAGAAGTGTGCTGGAGGAGAAAGGGGAGAGAATCGCAGAATTTACCAAAGTGGTACCCGAAAACATTTTCAATATTAATTAAATGATTTTGTCACTGAAGAAAATTATTTATTTGAATCAGAATAAAAATGTCATCAAGAATTTCAAACTAGCTACCTACTTATTTTTCACAAAATTATTATACGCGTTGAATTTCCGTTAACCTCCTCGATTGGTGGGGGGGGGGGATCAACCAATACCAAAGTGTGTTGGGCTCCAAAAATGTACGAAACACCATTAAACCATTCTTACGTTCAAAATTTGTACTCGGGTGAAAATCGAAATACAATTTTTAGCCCACTCTAAATTTCATTTCGTTAATTTTCTCTGAAGACATTCAAAATTGATGAAAAAGCTCTTAAATTGAACTAGAAGACTCCAGAATGACTGAAAAGCATACTTGATGAAGTTCTGAAATCGAATTTAAGTTACAACCAAATTTTCAGTTTTTTGAAACTAATATCTTCTAACTTCGCAACCATTCAAAATTATTGAAGAAGTATCTCGAATACGAAATGTGGCACCACAACACCTGAAAATGTATTTTCGTCTCATATCAAAACCTCCAACAATTCGCTCCCTAGGTTCTTCAGTTCACTATCATGTCTCACCACACGATTCAAATTCCATCATAAAAACGTAGGTAAAGTGCAAGTATACAACAATGTACGAAAACTTATTTTTAAACTGCGTCGAATGCAGTTTGTCATTTGACATGGGCTAATGGACCTCGTACAGTTCAATTCCAAACATAGAAAACCTTCATTTTATGCATTTGCCATAAAATTTTACTCTTGAATTTTAATTAAATTTTGGCGATAAATTCTCCGAACTCGAATCGTAAATTTCCTTCAAATTTTTTTCCTAAATCAAACAGCATGCAAAAAATTTAATTTCAAACACCACCACACGAATAATCCAACCGAGTCGGACACGATCAGCAGGAAATGTACGAGTAATTCGCCAGCATCGCCACAAGGTGCAATGTCAAACCCACGTTTTACGATGCTCTCACCTCGACCAAATACGTTGCAATTTTAACACCAACGTCCTTGATGTTTACCCTTAAACTCCGGGCGGCCCACAGGAAGGGTTTGGGATATTGGTTTACGCACTTTTCCTTTCATCGCAACCACAAAGTCCCATCAGCTCATAAAAACCACACCGTGGTTATGCCCAAGCCCAGGCGATCAGGGAACCCGAGCATACAGCATCGCACACACCGGTTCATCCAGCATCACGATCCGACCTGTATTCGTTTCAAAGTCAGCGTGTGCATAGAGAGAAAGATGCTCAATAATGGCCCGCACTCGGAGTAAAACCCATAAAACACCATTAACTCCCGTATAAACACAGGTTCGCGGTACGACTTGAAAAGAACTTCATAACAGAGCGCGTCTCCGGACGTATTTCTCCATTAATCAAGAAATTACCATCTATTACACGACAATAAACGGTACCTATAGGATTACCCGCGTGTAATCCTTCCCGCTATATCGCTATTCGCACCTTGGCTGCGTTGGCTTTTTCATTATTATACTTCTAAACCGTAATCAGCATAAATTTAATCGATTACTGCTCCGCGTTATTTGGCATTATTAAATTACAACGTTCGCCTAACGTGGCAATTTGCTTTGCTTTTTTTTATCCGCTGGCGAGCTCAATCACGAGCTCGATTATAACGAAATTATTACCAACGTGCCAACCATACAGCTACATTGTAATATCGAGAATTTAATACGACCTCACCCACACCCGAAGAAAAGAATCGATCCGATGGCGAAAAAAATCCCTAATTTGGCTCAGCTGCCTTCCACAATCAGCGTAGTCAACTCAAACACCACAAAGGAACGGCTCGAGCCAGCTATAATACTCGTCGAGGAATTTGCACCTGGTACCTTTACCCAGACGATACACTTACAATGTAATAAAGCAACAGGTGGAAAAAAAAAGAAACGTATCAGCATTGGCACGAGCTTCTGCTGGTTCACCAAACCGTTACATGAAATCGGCCACATTTCGCGGTACAACAATCGCAATAAAAACCTTTCCACTTGTTTCCATAGGTAGTCGTACTCGTAGCAGGGATGAAATTTGAATATAGCTGTCGATCATTAGATTAATTTCGTGTATACCTATGTTTGCATCCGTGTACTAAACTCATAAATCATTTTTCTCACGGGTGGTATGCGATACGCGCAGAGAGAGTATGGTGAAAGATTCCATCTCGTAGAACCGGTGCGGTGCTGCGTAAATAATGTAAACTGAAATTTAATAATAGCCGCCGAATATCGTAATGTCGGTGTTTTTTTTCTCAATTTCAGTCCCTTTGATTAATGCGTTTCTGCCCGGTTTAATTAAATACCCACCCGAAACTTCCGAACGACGTATTGATAGAATTTTTTCATCATTCTCCTTCTCCCTATCGTTGCTGCAGGAGTTAAAAAAAAAACACAACCCTGGAATTATTCTGGAATCGTTTCGACACAATTGTAGGTATTTTGCCTGTACGCAGCGACGCTCATTTAACGTATATCCGCCTTCCTTCCTTCGTTTGTAATTCCATTAAATAAACAACGCCGATGAATAATTCAATACGCTATGTTAATAAGTTCCATACATTTTTATAAAAGCGCATCGAAGAAAAATTACACGCAGCAGTAGTATTATTGGTATCATCTTGAGAAATACCTCGTACTATACGCGTTGACCGAGTTAATACCACTTTCTGGTTCAATTACATTCGATTTCATGTTAATCTTGGTATCGATCTCGATAAAGATATTTATGAAAAAGGAATTATGTATTATCGTACGAGTGCAGCATTCGTAAGTCAACGTGTCCTTCCCAAAATGAATTTTCCCACAAAGTTTAAAGAACGGATGTGCAGGTAAACTGTATACCTATGAGAGATTATTTTGACAATCAGCAGTCAAAAAATATTTTTTATAATAAGGATGGGTGTAAAGTGGGCTCCTAATCAACATACCAAAAGTTTAAAATATTTAAAGCTGTAGAAAGTTGATATCGCAGCCGCTTTCTACAGCATTTCAAAAAAGGTCATAAATTCACAATAATACATAGTGGTTCAAAGACAAATTCATCATGCAAAAGCTTTTTAATCCCCCCCAAAACTTTTTAAACCCCCCCCCCCCCCAAGGCTCAAGGGAAATTTCAAGAGTAATTTTTCTCACCCATTTTTATTCGAAATTGATTCGATCAAAAAAATACTTTCTACAAAAATTTTTGAAGAAAATATTCTCTACAAAAAAGATTTTCTACATTACTCCTATCAAATTAAAAATAAGCGAAATGGATCATTCCATATCAATGTAACAGAAAAATGCAGCCACCTCCCCCCGATTTCATTCATTTTTTTACAAGGTCCTCCCATGAGGTAGGTAGGAGAATCACCACTATTTCAGCCCACCAAACCCGAACTGGAGGTGTCAGATCAAAAAAATAAGTTGATATTCGTGATCAGCACTATCGAAAACATAACTTACGATATGCCACACGACTTGATTTTATTTTTGTAAATTGACCAAATTTTGGGAGCTCTTGAACCCCTATAGGGTATTGAGATCCCACGATGAAACATCATTGGTTGTAAGTAGCATAAAAAATGTACCGGCTTGAATTTTTACCAATTTTTAAATGGTAGCTCGAGGAAGTGACAAATTTTTCAAAATCGAGCTTTTTGAAAAAGTTTCCACTTTGAAATTTCAAAATTTTCTATGCATGGTTTTAGCAGAGGATATGATCTTAGTACGAGCTAATCCATGAAAAACGTCACGAAATTGCTTAACGATGACTTTCAGACATTTTATCATACAGCCTTTCAGAAATCATGCGGACTTTTAAATATTTTGTCAGACAGTCTTCGCTTAAATTTTTTAAAAAATTGTACAAGTTTTCAAAAGTCAGACATTATATTACACTGGATTAACCTGACTTTTTGAACTAGGGGAAAAGTTTATAAGGTGAGCAGCTGATTTTTCGAATTTCGAAAAATTTAGGACTTGTTGAGATTTCAAACTACTTTTTGGACTTGGAAGATTTCAGGAGATCACTCTGACTTTTAGGCAATTTATTAGACAGAGGTTTACCTGCCTTTTAGACATTTTGTCAGACTTAGGATTTCTTGGACTTGAAAAATTTAAGAGATTCTGACTTTTAAGACATATAAATTTATCGGAGGGGTGGCTTCATTATGACCCGAGTAAGTGACTCAATTTACAAAAATTTTACCCCACACTCAAAAAAAATCTTACCACTCGAATAGATTGATTAAATTCCATACATGCTGAAAGGTAATGACTGTGAATTCGATCCATTCAGCAACCTTACGTACCAACACTTTGCAAGCCACCAAAACTTATTTTTAAGCCACCCAGGAGCCTCAAACAAAAAGAATTCTCATAAACTGTACAAAATTTAACTAATTTTTGGAAAGTACTTTTACACATTACCGCGTTACAAATAAAATAAATTCACGTTTATAAGGCTAATTTTCAGTGCATGAATGTGAGTATAACGCTTTATCCCCTTTTTGTAGCATAAAAGACCCCAGTCGTATGAACCTTTAAGCGTCCCTTTCTTAGTTATTTCTTCTGTATGAAAAATTAGGTACGTAAAGGCCATTTAGATACATCCGCAGCTATCTACCGTTACGTCGCAGGTATAAGTAAGGATACAGCTAAAGTTATACTTGGAAGTGAAAGTTTGAAACTTGACGCAAAAGCTACTACATGAACAAATTAGAGTGTATCCGGGACGTGTGTTGTGTACTGTGTACCAACTGCGCAAATCGAGATATTGGCATTTGTATAGTTTTCGACGTAAAGGCACGTCTGCGTCAGAGTTAGGATAATGACTGTAATAATGTTATGGTATACTATTAAATTTTGAAGATAAGTTGGAAATTGTAGAGAGGTATTGCGGAAATAACGGTACGGTTGAAGAAGCGTTACAAAAACGTTACAGAAGCGGTATAAAAACGTAACCAAAATGTTGTAGAGAAGTTGACAAAAAATTGTAAGAATTGTTCTGAAAACTTTGCAAAAATGTGACAAAAGAGTTATAGAAACGTTACAAATCAGTATAGAAAGACATAGAAAAAGTTACAAAAATGAATTGGGAAAAGTTGCTAAAACGATACAAAAACGCTAGAGAAATGTAAACTGGAACGTTATAAAATGTTATGGGAAACGTTGTGAAACGTTATGGGAACTTTATGAAACTTTTTGAAACGTCATGTTATAAAACGTTATCTGTAGGAAACGTTCTGAGAAATGTTATGAAACGTTATGGTAAATGTCATGAGAACCGTCATGAGAAACGTTATGAAACATTATGGGAAATGTTATGAATGTCAAGGGAAACGTTGTGAAACATTACGGAAAACGTTATGGGAAACGCTATCAGAAATGGTAATTGGTATGAAAGCGTTATAAATGAAAACGTTTCAAGAAACGCTACAAAAACGTTTCCAGAAACGTTCTGATAATGTTCATTTGTATGAAACTTTGTGAAAATTTTCATCAGAAAATTAGAAAAAATTTATTCATTAAAAATAACGTGATGCCAATGCATCAAGAATACCTACGATGTATCTACCTACTGAAAAAACGTAAAATAAAATGGGTGCAAAAAAAAGTGTAGAACATGCGAATTTAAGAACGCTGTTCGATTGTTTAAAAAACTTGGAAAATTTCCAACCAAAGAAAAAAAGAAACCTCTTCGAAGAGGAAATTTATGGCCAATGTGTAAATTGTTTTAAAAATTGATGGCCCAACGTATTATACGTATAGGTACGTAAAGGTAAAAGTATTCGTATTATTCGCATTTACAAATTGTTCATCATCGGCTGATTTATACAGCGGTCCGATCATTCATCTCCTTTGAAAAACAAGTGCTCGCTACAGCGATGATCATTGAACCGTGATTTGACAAATTTATCGGAGTATTTAATCGATGGAATAATTTTCCAAGTTTATCGAGATCGATTTAATCGAGGATAATATGATTCTTATTTTGACGAATTATCGGTGTTGCTGAAGAATGAATGTGTCATCTGATTGAAACGAGAAGAAGTCTTTGATTAATTCACTTGAAAAATCTTTAAACGAAGTAGCATGATGAATAATAAATTATATGTAACATGGCATTACGTCATTGAATTGTTATCATAAGACAATGACCTGAGATTTGTGGAATATTGTAAAAAAACAATTTTAGCTCGTGAAATGGGAAATTAACGTATGTGTCATATGGCAAAATAAGATCCAACATTATGAAGCAATTCACGTGACTTGATGACAAGCAACATATTGAAATTTTGACACATGGCAGCCTGACCTATGACACACAACAATATGACACTTTTCACGTGACACTCTTGGCACTTTTCATTAATGTGACCCTATGACACGTGTTATATGCCAATTTGTTACTGTCACGTGACATTTTGGTAAATTTTATGTCATCATTTGATAATTCTCACCTCATGTGACCACTGTTCTATTTTTCAACATTTTCTTTTCTTTCTCCTTTCTTTCTCCTTTTTTCAAGTTTCTATGAACCTACCAAAATCACTTTGAGAAATTCTATCGAATACGTGCTTATTTCTATCATAGCATAAAAAATGTTTAGACAAATATTATGTAGATATCTATCTAGCTAATCCAAATTACTTTATTTTTCAACAATTACAACTCAACCAAAAAAAGCACACAATAATCCCCTAACCCCCTACCTTCAAACAACTTATCTCTTTATCTAGATTCAACATCAAAATCGGATTTACTCAGCTTTTCAGGCAAGCAACCAAAAAAAAAAAAAAAAAATACAAACAAACCTAATCCACCGATAACAAACGGTCCATTTCAAATCCTCGTCTTAAACACGTAACAATCGCAAACCCATCTACGGCGTATTCGAAAATCAATCGTAAAAACACGCTATTCACAAAACTACTTGGAAAAACTGCTCGAACCGCTTAAACGTACGAAAAAGAACACAGAGGGAAAAAATCTTCATTGAATTCGAATCACCCTTTCAAGTTTCGATAAAGGTGCGTTCTCCGCATTAATCCCAGCACCAAACTCATTCCGATAAATTAAAATTTAAGGCTTTTTTATGAAATAAAATAATCGCCATTACGAGGATAGACAGACTCGGGCCGAATTTAGCAAATAAAATGAAAATTACGAGCAAAAGGCACACCCGTGACCTGGGCCTTAATTCCTTAATAAAATAACCCATCCGATATACCTCTTTTACGTTGTAATTTTACAAATTAGCCTTATTGTTCGGATCGTATAATAATATTACGCCGATGCAATAAAAATCACGACAAATTAGGCACGCTTTTTATCAAAAACAGAGGGTAAAAAGTTTACGACGTGATGAAAAAAAAACACAACGACGAAGGGCAAACTTACCATTAAATCTCGTCGACTTGGATTTCAATATTTTGCTCAAAGTTTGCAACTCCTTTCTGACGACTTTTTCGTAGTTCGATTTACTCAAATCTTTTAATTTCTCTTCGATATCGGAATTGCAACAAGTCTGCTCGCTGGTTGGGCAATATTTCAACGAAGCTGTAAACAAAAGGTAAAAATACACGTGGAATTAGCAACAATGACATTTACGAATTACGATATTTATTACGTGCTAATCGAGCCATGACCATTTGGACACCTGGCTGGCTGCTGGGTCGTATTTTATTCAATTTATTCGCTCTTACGACGTGGAAAAAGCTCTCGGAAAATTCACCTGCTGCATTTGAAAGGTTTTCTTTTTTTTTCTATCGCGCGTCATAAACGAGGGTTTTAATTGGCTTCGATTATTATTTCGGCAAAATGGTATAAAATAAGCCTATACCCCGGAGATAGCCACACACAACCAGTGGTCGCGTTTATACGCTTCGTTAATGGACCGGAAACACGGTTTGACCGGATAAATGATAAATTCACGCGTCATTTAACTGACAAGTGTGAACGCATCTTATAAGCGATTCCAACATAATTACACGAGCGTTCGCGTCCGCGTTATTTTCGCCGAAACTAACGTCGGATTATTATTTTTTCGACGTAAATTTACCGGCTACGAGGTCGAATTCGTCGCGCCGATATTACCGCATGGCCGAGAATGAAAATCGAACCGAATTACATATCTAGAGATACAGCAGGAGGCGTGATTTGGACGTTAATGCGGGTTAATTCCTATGGTATAAAAATCTGACAAAAATACGGGCTAAAAAATTATACGTGGTGGATGGTGAATGGTTGTTCCGATGAAAGATTCGGATATAATCGAGTATTACGAAGGAAACAATATTTGGTAAACATATTGCCTATCTACAAAAATGAAGGAGAAATTCGATTACAAAAAATTTGATTAGAATATTTCTTCGATTGTGAGAATGTGAACAAATGACTTTCTGATAATTTTTGTCAAATTTCAAACTTCAAAAGTAGGTAAATAGAGATAAAAAATTCCAAACTTTTAATTGAGAAATAGCCCAGTAAAATTAGACCATAAAAATGGAGAAAATTGCAATTTAAGCAATCAAAGATTTTATGATTTTAAAATGTTCCTTTGGGTGTCCTGATTAATCACCAAAAAGTTCACAAACTTCCCTCCCCTGCAACTCCCCAAAATTTGGACGAGATGAAGGGAAATCTTAATTTTTTACCCTGTATATTTTGATACTTGTTTTTGCGCCACCCGTTCACTTTTCAAAAAAAAATGAATAGAATCTTTTTTGTTGCAAATTTTGTGTACTTCAATTTTAGTTGTGATCATTTTTTTGTTTAAACGCATATTTGAGGAGTTGAACGCGAAAAACAACGAAAGGGTCACTTTGTGTCCAAATTTTGGAGAGTTGCCAAGGGGTGAGGTTCGGGGACTTTCTGGTGGTTAATCAGGACACCTAAGGGAACATCATAAAATCTTAAATGGTTCAAAATTTGAATGGGCGAAAAACTTTCCACCCAAAAGAACCCATTTAAGGGAGGAAAATGGGCGAAAAAATCGTTTTTTTGCATTTTTAAAGATGACGCACTACTATATGTATTAGTAGTTAAGTTCTACAAAAAATATGAGGTTGTACATCTAGACTAAGTACGTAATATATATTTTTTTCAGAATTGAATCCCTGAAAGGGGTTACCAAAATGTTCCTTAGAGAGCTTAAAATGTCCATTTGATCTTGAAAAAGTGCTCGATTTTTTTTTCAAAAAATTCCAAAAATCACCATTGATACCGTCTACTATCCGTGTAAATTTTAAAAAATTCGGTTGAAAACTGCCACAAATAGAAATTATTAAGGAAAATGGCCAAATTCCATTGGATAATTCAAAATTCGGTGCTCAGGGCCAAATTACTCCCATAAACCAGACTATGCTCTTTGTTCACTTTTCCAAGTATTATTCAATTTCATAATTAATTATTTTCAAAGAATTTCCAAGTCTTGAAATATTTTTATAGCTCCTTCAATTTTGATGTTAGCAAAAAATCATCACAAACCAAATTTTTTCATTTTCCAAAGCATATTATTCAAGTTTACTATTAAATTTTTTCAACGAATTTCTAGTTCCGAAATATTTTCGTAGATTCTGTAATTTCTATGTTCATCGCCGAGAAAATTTCTTTGTTTTCCAAAGTAATTTCACGATTGAATTTTTAAAAATATTTTTGCGACCCCTTCAAAATTTTTCAAGTTTTCAAATTACTAATAATTTGTATTGAATTTTTTGTTTCGAAATACTTATCTACTATTAATTATAGTCTTTTCAATTTTGAAATCGGGCAAAAATCACGAATAAAAACTTGTTCAGTTTTCAAGCCATCACCCGTTCATACGATTAAAAATACCATTTAGTCCCAGTTTCTATCAAAGAACGTTTGCCCCTTCAATTTTAAAGACAGACAACATGTTAATCTGACTTTTTTTCACAGCAGCACTCGATAATATCCAAATCTCCCATGGATAAATGAACTGACGAAACCCCACAAAATAGATAACCCGAACCAATGCTCGTTTTACTCTACACAGCGGAGGCCCAAAACCAAACAAACTTTCCAACTTGTATAATTATTTTAGGGTAAAAGGTACGAATACGTACCACATTTCCCAAATCAATTTAATGGCATTCGCGTTTCCTCGACAGTTACCTCATCAACCCCTCCCCTCTCTGGAGGTTTTTGAAACCCTTCAATTATATCATCAAATCGTAGGAAATCTCTCGCAGGGATACGTAATACACCTACATTTACCTAAACTCGTAAACATAGGTAAATGTCACGTCTTTACTCTTTTAAACACGGTCCACCTAGACACCCTGTATAATTTCCATAGCGTTTTACATTCGAGCAGGAATTAAAATAGCATTTGAATAAACAACCCTCGCACCTTCTTTTCGCCATTCCAACCAAGATGAAAATTTAATATTCTTTTACAAAAATAAATAACGTAAAAAATTGAATAGGGGGGAATGTACATTACATGACGTAACGCGTTTAATTAAATTAACCCCCTCTCTGGTGTCACGTTGTAGTTTTCATTTTCAATTCCCCTCTGGATTTTTCGTTCGCTTTTTTCTTTCTTTGAAATTCAAAAATAATCGATGCTCGTTTACATGCCTCTTTTTTGTGGAGTTTTTTCACAACCACGTTATAAAATCAACACGAAAATTGTTTTTTTATACAATTAATTTTCACGTGTTAATTTTCTTTCAAAACACCGCACCGCGGTCTCGACGAATTAGTCAATATTAAATTCCGTCCGGTCGCAACCTTCGCGTCGGTTGCTTCGGTTGAAAAAACAAATTCTAAAGCTGCGAATTGAAATAAACCCGGGATCAAATCGTTTTTCCGGACGCGAACGGCATGAAAAAATACCAGATAATTAAACCGGCAAAAAATACCGACGACTTCGCTCCATTTTTTCTCCATCATCGTAGCGTTTCGTTTCGTAGTCTAAATAATACTTATTTCGTGTGAAAAACAAGATACTAAGTATGTTCAAAGTTGTGAAAAAAATATGACACCTTACCTGGCGTTAATTGTTTATTTTACACGCTTTAAAATCACCTAACTTCAAAAGAAAAGCACTTAAAAGTTTTTTATTCTAAGGATAACTATCCTATTCGTGAAATTTTCAGGCACAATTTTCCTCCAAAATAACCATATTCTCGTTGACCTTATTTTTCTGTACGTGTAAGTATTTTTCTTTTTGCAAAAATGAAAAACGTTTGAAAAAAGGAACTATTTGTAAGTATACGAAAGTAGTTTTCAGACTCGAAATGTATGTAATATTTCTTTCGCTGGTTTTTATTCTCTTTTAATCTTGACACGTTTGTTATGGCAATTTTTTACCCCGAGATGATAAAAAATAAAGAGGCGAAATTTTCCACAATGATGTTTGTGTATTATGTATTCGTATTTGTGGTTTGCATTCTACGTAAGTGGTTCCTTTTTTCTTATTTATTTTCACGTTTTATTTTACTTTTTTTAGCAAATGTGATTTTTCAGGTGATTTAAAATAGCAATAGTCTCCAATTTACAAATGTCTGGAGAATTTTATTTCGTTTGATTAATAAAAGTACACGAAGGGAAATTCAAGTAGATATTTGAAATGTCAAATAATTTTGCAAAGGCTCTGCGGTGTGGTAAGGGGTCAATCGGCTTCTGGTCGAATTTCAAATTTTTTTCAAGGCTTTCTATTTGTTGTGGTAAGATTTTAGAACGTATACGGAATCTTTTATCTCACATGCGGGGGACTGGACCCCCGAAATAGTGATTTTAAGCTGAAAATTTCAATCTCAGCGAGTTTCATATCGATTTTCATCAAACTTAGTATGTGGGTACAGGTACTCAAGGGGAGCGTTATGAAATTTTTTCAGATTTTTCTGACTCCTACAATGACGTTGAAATCAATTTCGAAAACTTCAAATCGCCACGGGGGGCACATCTTTGGTGCAGGCACAATAAAAAATTGTTTTCTTATTATTCAGACCATTTTGCACGATTCCGAACTTTTGAAATTTTTGCCAGGTGGAGTCATACTTATATCTTCAAAAACCCGTTTTTAGCCCGTTTTCTTCCCTTAATTAGGTCATTTCTGATTGGAAAATGTTTTTCTTCAATAGATCATTAATGACACCAAAATACACCATCAATCTGCATTTAAAAAATTCGTTCATTTTCCCCCTTTTTTCCAATTTTCTTCTAAAATATCCGAAAATTACGCCATTTTGGGAATTTACAACCTCCTCCAAGACGAGATAGAGACCTAAAAATCATGTCTGGACTTATTTCAAGTTGATATCCATCAAATATTGCAATTTCAGCAAAATCGAGAATCTTCAATTTTTTTCAACTTATTTCATATAAAATTTTTCAAAATCAAAAATCCTCAATTCGTGAAAAAGAACAAAAAATATTAAGTCCAATTGACCCCCTTACCACACCAGAGTCTTTAAACATTTTTTTAATATTTTTAAAAATAGGTCAATTTGGTAGAAAATTTTCAGATTTTTCGAGAAAAAATTTGGTGTGGAGGTGAGAGACAGGGAAATTTTTTGAAAAGGGAGTGTACCCTATAGAAAAGGGAGCCTTAATGAAAACGACAAATTTGTTCATGTTTTATCGAATTTTCAAGTCAAATTAAAATCGAATCGACTGTTTACAAAACCTAATTTTTTCCTTCTTGAGTGTATTGCAAGCCAAAGTTGCATTGAGATACTGTAAGCAGTACAATTAGAGTCGAAGGATGATTTTCATATACGTATTATGCAAAATTGGAGGGAAGGGAAGGGTCCAATCGAAAATTTTGGAGTGACCAAAATTATTCCAAATATCTCAATCTACAACTTTTGTCTGAAAATTTTTTCAAACGCGGCATTAGAAACGGGGATAGAGTACTCTCAAGGGAAGGGGAGCCTTAAAAATGGAATACCGGGTAAAGCAATAGGATTTTAAAATTCAACTAAAAATTGTCGGTTCTTAGACGAATTCTTTCAAGAATGAAAAAATTAAGGTTACAAAATAAGCTAGTCGATGAATTGATCGATTTGTTTCAAATCCAAGCATCAAACAAAGAAATGATTGATTGGTCTTGAAATTTTTCTAAAACATTGAAAAATACTTGAAAACTTGATCTTTGATGCTCGAAGGCAATCTCATAATTTATTATATCAAAATATCATTAAAAACGGTTCATTTGTCGTAAAAATGTCTAAAAAAAACTTCAAAACCTAAATCAAATGTTTGGAAGTGGATGAAATATTATTCATACAACATTTGAACAATTTCTTGATATCTCAAAGCATAAATTTCGAAACAAATATTACACGATATCTTTAATAATTTTCGTCAAAATTCAGCCAATTTTTATACCATTTCGATAAAAAAGTAAAAACAAAATCTAATACAATTAGGCAATCGAAAAAAAAAAACGTCTACGATAAATCAATCCTCGAATTCGCCCTCCTCTACGTAAAAACTTGAAAATTAATATCCCGACGAAAGTTAAACTAGGTTCGAGAATTCTTAAGTGATATTCATTGGCACGAATTCCGTAAAAACTTCTCCGCTGTTGGTAAAACTTGCGATGGTTTTTAAGAATTCATACGAATGAAATCTGCAACGTCTCGTCTTTCACTTGTTCGGCAGTATACGGTGTAGTTTGGCAAAATAAACATTTCATCTCGAACGAATAAAAAGCTTAAAACGAGTTATCTCTCTGAAGTTCTAAACGAAATTTATACCACCGGTGTCTCTTCCCTCCTCTACTTCTCAGCCCATTAAAAACATCATTTTCGAATTGCAATTTCGTACCATCATGTCTGAAAATTTTACCTCGCGATAATCCACGGTTTGGGCCTCGGTATCTCAAATCGTCAACATTTTAATACCATTTAATACGTCAATTAAAAAGCGGCTAATAAGTTTCGCTGTGTGAGTCGACGAGTAATTAAAGTTTCAAGCAGATGTTAAGCTTTCCAATCTAGATGGAAGGGGGAGAGAAAGGATGACGGTGGCGATAAAAACGAGCTACACGAAAAACGACTCCTTATAAACCAAAGACAATTTACTTACCACCAGAAGAACCATAAATTTTGCAAGATTCGTCGGTCGTCGAGAAATTGGATTTTCGCGTTAGTTATTTTGCTTGCTTTTTCCTTTCCAGCTCGGGCTTTTTTTTTACTTTAAAATGTAAATAATTAACGAAGTCCTCGGCGTAACGCGATGTCAACTTGGTACACTAGGCACTTGCTTGGAAATGAGATACCGAGAGACTCGAACTCGAGTAAGGGTATCTTGAGATTATACGCCACTGTCGGTAAATTAATTTTTCTCTCCTCAGATGTCTGCTGCCTCTTCTCGTATAAATGAATATTTCACCAGGATTATTAAAAATAACGACGATACTGTTTGTAACTCGTATGTACTTAGGCTTTCTACGTAGGTACTTCGCAAAATGGCGAAAATCTCGAACACCAAGTTTTAAACCGATTACCGTTTCGGTTTCGGGTCAATAACCAGGTTAGTTTCGTATATATGGGCAAATATGCGAATAATTTATATCCTTATCGTGTCGAAAAATGACGAATTCGACAAAGTATATTATATCGAATACGTATTTATATTGGAATTTGACCCTGTACCAAGATTTTCAATCATTACCATTCATTTACATATAAATCCGATACGTTTTCCATTTCCAAGTATGTACCAACGATCAGCGAAAACGTACGAATAGTTACTGGAATCATTACCACGTTCGTATCAGACACGAAAATGGTCTAGTTTAGTCTACGACTCTGTTTGACGCCCATTCTCTAAAAATATACGCCAGTTCGGGTTCGCGAATACGATAATCCTGCAGATGGCAACCTTTATACACGTTTAAATTATATTTCAAATTAGAATAAACATATGCTCGTATCGAATGATACGAAACAAGACGGTTTCTCGAGTGCAATTCACATCGTCGATTGTTTTTTCTCATTTGTTGGCTTATCCCATCCGCGGCTGGACTAAAAATAAAAATTTTATATTTCGAATAATCGTACCGGTGCGAAAATGAATATGAATCATCGTGACGATTACTCAGAGAGTGGTCTGCTTCAGAATGTACATATCCTGTTTACTTTTACACCATATAAAACCGCATCGAAGAATAAATTTGGCAAAGAATACACCTACGTTCGTGGCTCGATCCCTTAAACCCATCTTGTCGAATAAACTCTACGAAAATACTGCTATGAGATGAGAAATTACAATGTCATTATTGAGGTTCGAGACCTTAAATGCGAGTAATTTACGTACATCATTTTTCCATCTCCGCTACGCACTCTTCTTTCTCATCTCGTATAATAATTTTTTTAAAAACTATGCGAGTTGTGCAGCTCATCTGTATATTTCGAATACACCATAGTTATAGAACGCAATGTTCCCAATTCGGAGCGTGGCCATCAATCATCGAATGTCAGCGCCAAAGAATCGTAATAATGATTTCGAATGACTTATGGTAAAATCATTATGATACGATTTAAATGAAACCTATTTGCCGAGTTAATCTCATTGCCTCGGTGCTGAGGTTTTTTTCTTCGGCTCGATCCTTCTCTTTCTACTTACTTTATTTAATTACGACGCTTCGTCCGTTTCAATGGCGTGTTTCGAGAAAATGAAAAGCTTTTGTCAGCAAACAATACGATACGAAATTAAAACGACGAATGAAGAAAAACTGCCGTATAGTGTAATTGGACCGATGACGATGGAGCAAGGTGAATCGAAATTACTTGACACAAGGTGTGATGATCTATCGTGGTAGTGGTGGTGGTTTTTTTCGCGCTCGGTGTAGTTGGTATTAGTGTAGGTATATTGCTGAGTCGATGAATAACTTGGTCGATGGAGAAAGTGAGGAAAAGGGATTGGAATTGTTTATTTTGATGAATGAGGATTTCTTCGCGGGTACCAATTCATCAAATAGGATCAAGATGTCCGGTGGAATTAGTTAATTGCCATTACTTTTTCGAAAATTAAAAATGAGTCCGTGGGAAGAAGCAATTAAGTCAATTTTTTTCTAAAATGAGTTAGAGGTGTGATTCGGTTCGTCTTGAGGGCAAAACAGCGTAAAATATTCAGATTTTTCAAAAATTCAAGTTTTGGTCACGAAAACGGACCAGAAAAGAAAAGAGGAGGGGGAGAAAAGTTGAAATCTAAAATGCAGGAAAGAAAGTATCAACATCGATAACTATTTTCTGCCAAAAATTTACAATTATTTGCCATAGTAAAAAATTTTCTACAATTTAAAGCCATCGAAACAGACCCATTCATCAATTTTTTTCACTTATTTTCAGACACGAATAACATTTTTATTCATAACTCAAGCAATACTTGATTTTTTTTTTCACTTTATGCCCCAAATTGTAATTGCGAAGGGTAATGTGATGCATTATCTTTCATTATTTTCGAAAAATTCAGGTTCGCCATCAAATTGAAGCGTTTTGACATTTAAAAACGGTATTACACAGAATTTGACAAAAGCAACTTGCCTGGTTCACTTCGTGGACTGTTCAAGTGATTCCATCAGGGCTGCAAAAAAGTTCAATTTAAACTATTCGGAATGTTCAAAAATTGATTTCTCAAAGTTTCAATTTAAAATAGGTAAAAAAAAAACCATAAGATATTGCTTGGGACTTCTGAAGATTTTTCAAGGTAAAACAGTGGGAAAGGATGATGACGAATCAGAATTTCACAAGTTTCAAAACATATCTCTTGGTTCATTTTTTAGCTCAAAGATTTTTCGATGGTACTTTCACGATGACTGTTTGTTGAAACAAAATTAATCTTTTCATGAATTTCCGCCGCTAACTATTTTATGACCCCCCCCCCGACCTTTCGAATTTTTTAATCGTGATTACCCTCATGAGACGTTCTATTTTCGATCTCTTTTGCAAATCTCTCGAGTGTTCAAACACTCGTTTTTCTCTCATGATCAGGGACAAACCGAAGTTGGTGTTATTGGGAGGCAAAAAATCAAAAATGTTCGATTGAGATGGAATTTTTCAACAATTTTCCAACTCAAAATGAACATTTTCCCAACAAACTTGGAATTTGATTTTTCCTTTCGGGGAGTGGGCAAGCTGTCCCTGATGCTCCATCATTGTTAGAGGTCCTGCTCATGATTAGGAAAAATTTTATTACGAACTTGAGATAGAAATGATTTTCGATTTGTGTGAGTTGTGGATCATTTTTACTTACTGTTATGAAAAATATAATTTTACGTCCCAAAAAATACTTCTTCAACAAAAATATATTTACTGGTTGAAAATAGTCAATTTCGAAAATTGAGGACAAAATTTGACCATTCAAACATCATAGCTGAATTCTTCAAAAAAAAAAGTAACTCATATAACCATTTTTCAATTAAAAAAATAACCAACTGAACACCCAATTTTTCCTCGTTTTCAAAAGAAACTTCAAAATTCTCGAAATTTTCCTATTTTCTACTAAAAAAAAATTGTCCAAAACCTCCAGCTATGAGGCATATCCAATGTCAAATTAATATTGAAAAGTTGAGAAAAACGTGACGAAAAAATGGACAAAAATTTCAAGATGGTCATCATTTGATGAGAATCTCAAGCTGGCGATCGTTTGATGAGAATTTACAGACCACATCTTTTTCCATTGTGATAATGAGGACCTACTTAAGTGCATTTTCTTTTCAATTTGTAGCAAATCTCACATAGGAAAATGAAAATAGGCAGCCCAAATAACTAATTTTATTTGATCTTATTTCCTGTGTGAAAGTTTAATCTTCATCAGTGAAAATGAACTCGTACACTAATTCGACTTCGGCCTAAATGATGCATTGAAAATTTTTAAATTTCCTCCGTCAGATCTCTCCTAGGCACAAAAGGGTTAAACTTGAAAATCATGAAAAAAGGAACCACGAGGGAGGGGTGAGGTACGAGGTACATCAATTACACAAAAAAATGATACGAAATAACAGCGAAATTATTTCAAAGAAATCAAGGTAAGCAAATGAGCTTTTTGGAAATTTCTAAAAATAACGAAGCTGCGTAATTTTCTTCAAGGCGAAAAACCCTCATACAAATCATTTTCTCGCTAAGAATTTTTTTTAATTATGACATAATTTAGAAAATTTAACAAGAAGCTTTTTTAATTACAGGTATTTTTTCAAAAAAAAAAAAGACACTATGCCTAACAACATAAAACGTAAAAAAAAACGCTACATCTTTATTATTCTTACTGTTAATGACGAGGAAACCGAATTCGCTTGCCAGAGATTTTCTTTATTATTTTTTTCATCGCTTCTGACAGATCTTTCTCCGCTACCTACGTTATTTACACTGTTGATAAAAAGTATCCAATACATTCACGTATGAGGTCATCTCAGCTCCGAATCCACACTCGATTAAAATTTCAACCATAGTCCATAGGTAAAAATAGCGAGCACACGAAATATATGTATATTGTATCTAACGTAACATAGAAGTCGTAAAGATGCTAAAAAATCTCATCTTTTTCGTATAAATATCCGAATTAATTTCGTTTCTTTCTCTCCGCGAACGAAAGAAAAGTAGAAATATTTATTTAACATAGGTTTGAATTATACTCTGCGTGCCAGAATGGTGGCTAATTTTCGATAAATTAACCCCTTCCCTTCGTACGCTCAGGAAGACATCTCTCTAAACACATCGAGTTTTTTCAAAGGAACCTACGTATTAAACACGTTTTAATAATTACGTCAAATTCAACAATCATGTAGTCTCCATTAAGAGAGAATCTCAATCGAGCAGCCACCGCGCCATGGTAAAAGAATGCGGAGTTGTTTTTTTTTCGCACCACGTACCGCTAATAATTTATAATAGCGTAATAGTTTTCGTCGGACGAGAATAGCTATAGGTATAAATAAGGGGAAAAAACCGCAGGATTTTTGCATGATAGACGTTCGTAATTAATATAGACATTTTGTACGGTTTTTTTTCTCCTGTCTTCTTTACCAGCTCGGGTTATAGCTCATGGCTGGTTCTTTTACAAGGGAACATCTTCGTTTGCGGCTAAACGAGTTTTCTGCAAATTAACTTCTAATAATCGATTTTTAAAATGTAGGCAAATTTATTGTTATGTCGAAACATACACCATCGTCAACGGTCGTACACGTATGATAAATATGCTAATTGAATACGAATTCTCACAGCGTATTATCCTTTGGTCCCTTGAGAAAACTGCTGGATGAAATTCCAATATTTTCAGTTCGTTTAAATGTACTACGTGTCCTTTTTAGAAATCTCGAAAAAAATTAACCTTGAAGAAAAATTCATTTCGGAATACGAAATTTTGAAAATTTACAAATTTAAATTTTCCGAAGTGGAAAATGTTCCTGGGGGGGGGGGGGTCCAACTTACAGATAACATGGTGCCAAACTGTAAAACCT
>FIZU01041187.1:0-24818 GCA_900064475.1 Pseudococcus longispinus | reverse complement strand
AGATAAGACATATCCATGTACCAATATGTCCGCTTGAAGAGTGGATCTATCTTCTTTATAAGTTCAATTATCTCTAAAAATTTCTTCAAGTCCAAAAAAGTCTGACATAGTGTCCAAAAGTTTTCATAGGAAAAGGTCTCACTGTGAAAAAATTCATTAAAAAGTACATAAAGTTATTCAAAAAATCATTGAAATTCGAAATTAATTAGTTGTTCACAAAACCGTCAAAAGATTGTAAAAATTGAAAAAAAAAATCACAAAATTGACATAAAGTGCAAAAAATGGTGCGAAATTGCATTTAAAAAATTGTAATAATAAATTGTAATAATCGAAGTTTGTTGAATTATTGTAAAAATCATTTAAAAACACTTTTAAAAAGTTGATAAAATTGTTCAAAAAATCGCTAAAATGGTTCAAAATATATGTAAAAGTTCTCAAAGTTGTACAAATTTTTCTTTGAATTCTACTTAATCAACAAAATTGAGAAAAATTCCATACATGAGTCTAAAATTTTCAATTTTTTGTCCCTGCTTCTAAAAACACTGTTTTTTAACTTGTCCTCATTAAAAATCACCTTTTTCCAGGGGATGAGTTCATGAGGGAAAAAACTCAGAAAATCACGTTTAGTATGCCATTTATTCGTAAATCAAAATTGAAGACCCAAATTAGCGAATGTCGAAAAATTTACGATTTGAAACGATTTTTTCAGATGAAAAAAAACTGAAAAGTTTTTTTTAACCAGAGAGAAAAACGTTGAATAATAAATTGGAGTTGTTTTTGGTTTTTCAACAAAAATTCTTAAAATCATTAACATTTTGATTTTTGGTTGTTCAATTAGGGTTAGTTGCTTCTGCCTAAACTCCTCAGGCGGTGTCTCTCGATGTAAAAAAAAATGTTCGAGAAAGTTTTAACCCCCCCCTTCTCATCTTCTTTTCATAATTTATGGTTCTTCGTTTGCATTTCCAAATATTTTTAATTTCAGAAAACATCGAGGAGAATTTTCGTCCTTCGGTGAGAAATTGAACCTTTATGATGACGTATTTAGGATTTTTTTTCAATTTTGGTTCATTCTTTCTTGTTTTTTACATCACTTTCAACTCTGGAAACGCGAAAATATAACAAATGAGAAAAGTGATCATTCTGGAGAAATGAATTTGAAATTTTCTTGAAATTTTGCAAGTTCAAAAAGTCATTTGAATTTTGAAAAATTTTCCAAGTTCAAAAAAGTTGGACAAATTATCGAAATGTCATTGTAGCGGATTTTCTTAAGTGAATTTCGGTAATGGATTTTTTTTTTGAAAAATTTGATTTTCCAAATTCAAAAAAGTCCGCCAAAATGTCTAAAAGTTAGCGTTAGGTAAAAAGCTGTCCGACAAAATGTCTGATTTGAACTTTCTTAAAATTTTTTAAGTCTATAAAGTTGAAATTTTCCTGGTTCAAAAATTAATTTGAGTTCTAAAAAATTGTTCAAGTCCAAAAAAGTCTGACAAAATGTCTGAAAGTCACCGTAACATCTGAAATTTTCTAAATCCAAGAAATCTAAAATTTTCTTAATTCAAAAAGTCTAAATTATTTGTTTGGCAGAATGTCTAAAAGTCAGCATTATCTCTGAAAATTTTCCAAGTCCAAAAAATCAATGGAAATCTGAAAATTTTTCAAATTCAAAAAAGTCTGACAAAATATCTAAAAGTCTATTTTCCAAATTCAAAAAATCTAAATCATTTGTCTGTCAAAATGTTTAAAAGTTGACATTATTTCTGAAATTTTCCGAGTTCAAAAAGTCACTGGAAATGTGAAAAAATCTCTATGAATAAACTCCTTAATTTTCTACGTATTCTTAAGAAAAAAAAAGAACTTCTAAAAATATCACCTCGACAATCGCCCAATTAAACTATTCACATTCGAATACCAAGTATCACCTCAATATACCCTCATCAATGCATTATTAAGAAAAGAAGGAGGAAAAAAAAAATCAATTCTCGATGAAGCTGTTAATACAAAAAAGAAAAAAGAACTTCTCCTTTACAAAATCCGTATCGTTTTAAACTGTTACTTTTTTTTTAGGGTTAGATCCCGCTTTCCCTTTGTACATGTTCTCGGGAAAAAAAGGTCATTTGGCGTCAACTGATGCGGAATTTGTTGACGTCATTCATACGGACGGCGGCGTATTCGGATTTCCAATCGCCTTAGGTGACGTTGATTTCTTTCCTAACGGCGGTTTTCCTGCTCAACCAGGGTGTAGGATTAATTCGTTGTTGCAGAAGAATCAAATCAAGAGAATAGGTGAGTTGTTTTTTCTTGCCAACAGCTTTGAATTAAAAGGTATTGTTTTTAAGGTGGAAAAACTCGAGAAGAATTTAAAAATCCTCCGCCTTTTAAAAAATGAATAAAAAGAACATCGTTACTACACGATGCACAAACCCCGGTATACGTAATTTACCCTTAAACATATTCGACGAATGAAAGTTTTCGACAAATACGAGCTCGAGTAGAATTAATGAGAATAACCTTTCGACTCGGGTAAAACGAAGTGTAAAAAAAATCAAGGGAAAGTACCTAACCTACCCAGAGCTACCTTGGTTGCAATGAAATTTCAATTTCGACGTGCTTTAAAAAGTATTCGCTGGTTTATGAATTAAACATAACCTCCGGCAACGATGAAAAATTACCTTTTCATTATCTTCGGCGTTATCAAAACCGACCCAACTCCCTCGCCGAGATCATCCTCCGGCATACGTTTTTAATTACATTAAAACCTATGTTAATAAAGTTGCATAATTAATTCGCCCCAAATACTCGACAGCTCGACTAATAAAATAAGCAGTCGCGTTGCCGAAGACGCCGACCTCGAGACCTACGTAAATCGAAACGAAACTGTCGACTTTGCAACGATTGTTAGCAGTTTTTCAATTTTAACTACGATATTCTCGCGAGAATTCCCTCCACACCGGTCGAGTACGAAAATTAGAAAATTTTTAATCTACTAAATTCACACGCGTGACGTTAAACCATGCGATAAATTTGATAAATAAAGGGAAAAAACTGCGAAAAATCTAGTCATTCTTTTAAAAATTTATCAACTATGTAGGTATGTACACTAATATGGCGAAAAAGATATGGAATTTTAATGCATCGTCATATCAGCTATGGAATACGAGAGGGGAAAAAAACCTAGCGTGAATATCTTGATATCATGTAGGTGATAAAATAGGTATTTTGTTCATTAGCATAACAGTGGTTATTTTGTTTCACCATTTTTCCTATCCCTTTTTTTAACCTGCCAAAAGTGATAAATTTCACGGTTACAAATTAAGTTAGTTGTATTTTAAGGTTATGCTGAAAATATAAAAGTGCATACCTATTCGAAGGAAGACGCCTCGTGTATGATCGATTTTTTTTTTTTTTGAAATAATATGAATAGGTAGGTAGAAGAAATTGGTACAATGGGAATATTTCATATTATTGGTTTGATTAATTATGCACTATTATTGTACTCGTTCGTTTGGGTAAAAGGCACCTTCAGCAAGGAATGAAAAAAATATTCAAATGAGTGATGATTTTTTTTTTTTTTTAAATCAAGTATCCAATTTTTTTCTCTTGGGAATTGTGGTTTCGTGAACAGCTGATTAATCCAGATTTGGGCCTGGTCATTTAAATGTGACTCAATTATTTGTCACAAAACTAAAAATTTATGGGTTCAATTTTTCCTGTTATTTAATAGGTGATTTATCGTTGTGATGGTCACATACTGTGTGCCTAACGATTTGGTGTTTTTTCATCAACAATTTTTTTCAATTTTTTCTACGTAACTTGAGAAAAATGTGATTTAGGAAAATTTTCATAATTATATTTTTGAAAGAGGATAAAATTATCTTTCAAATGATATGGTTACTTTTTAATTTTGTTCAAAAAGATCACTTACTCTATGCCCATTCATTTATTTTCATAAGTATTTTTCCATTTTTTCCCTTGATAACTCGAGAATAAAGCAATTTTGGAGAATTTTTGTAATAACTTTTTCGAAAGAGGATAAAATTACCTTTCAAATGATATGATTACTTTTCGATTTCATGCTGTTTTATAAATCACTTGATCTTTTGTCGCAATAACTTCACAAATACGAAAATTGTAAGAAAATGAAAAGTAATTATATTTTTCGAAAGCTCATTTTATTCCCTTTCAAAAAAGTTATTACGAAATGTTGCCAAAATTGAGTCCTTCTGAAGTTATGAATAAAAAATGAATTGATAAGAAAACATCAAAGCAGTTTTTTTTCATCACTATTTTCCCATTTTTTCCCCTTGTTAACTCGAGAATTAAGCAATTTTGGAAAATTTTTGTAATGACTTTTTTAAAAGAGGACAAAATCAGCTTTCGAATGATGTAATTACTTTTTGATTTTGTTCAATAAAAGAATCACTGTTATGAAAATCACAGCATGTACTCTCTGCCTAACAAAATGGTTTTTTCTAGATAACTCAAAGAGGAAGTGATTTTGAAAAAAATTTGTAATAACTTTTTTAAAAGAGGATAAAATTACCTTTAAAATGATATGATTACTTTTCAATTTCATGCTGTTTTATAAATCACATCATTTTTCGTCGCAATAACTTTACAAATACGAAAATTGTACGAAAATGAAAAGTAATCATATTTTTCGAAAGCTCATTTTATCCCCTTTCAAAAAAGTTATTACGAAATATTACCAAAACTGAGTCCTTCTGAAGTTATGAAGAAAAAATGAATTGATAAGAAAGCATCAAAGCATCATATGGCAATTTTTTTTCATTACTATTTTCCCATTTTTTCCCCTTGATAACTCGAGAATAAAGCAATTTTGGAAAATTTTTGTAATGACTTTTTTAAAAGAGGACAAAATCAGCTTTCGAATGATGTAATTACATTTTGATTTTGTTCAATAGAAGAATCACTGTTATGAAAATCACAGCATGTACTCTCTGCCTAACAAAATGGTTTTTTCTAGATAACTCAAAGAGGAAGTGATTTTGAAAAAAATTTGTAATAACTTTTTCGAAAGAGGATAAAATTACCTTTCAAATGATATGATTACTTTTCAATTTTATGCTGTTTTATAAATCACATCATTTTTTGTCGCAATAACTTCACAAATACGAAAATTGTACGAAAATGAAAAGTAATCATATTTTTCGAAAGCTCATTTTATCCCCTTTCAAAAAAGTTATTACGAAATATCACCAAAATTGAGTCATTCTGAAGTTATAAAGAAAAAATGAATTGATAAGAGATCATCGAAGCATCAGGCAAACGAGTATGTTATCAACAAAACAAAATAAACCAAATGTTGTGGAAGCGGTCAAGACTTCAAAATTCACTCAGAATGGAGTGAGAAGAAATGACAGATCACCTATTTTTGTAATTTGAAAATACAGCAACTTTTCTGAATATTTAGTTTTGAAAATCGACTGGCAAAAAACCATAGAACTCCTTTCTTGAGACCTATAGTCCACCAATCATACACCTATGGTTGAAAATAGTAGATTTAAAGGGGCAAACCAACACTGAAAATGAAATCCAAATATTGGCCTAGTGATTGGTGTGGAGGGAGGGAGGAGGAGAGGGGAGGGGGGTAATTCACATCCTCAGGAGGGATTTTCATTGGGTAAATTCGGAAAATTTGACGAAATGAATAGTTTATCGAGAAAATTTGCCAAACTCGACGAAATAAAAAAATTCTATGGGCAAAAGCTGAACAAAAATTGGTTCAAAAATTATCCACGAAAATTCATGGATTTTTCTCCACCAAGAAAATAATATTTCACGATATTTTACTTTTTTTTTGAACGAATAAAAAAAATTCCTCTGAAATTCAGTGGGAACTTTCGTGTTGAACATTGAATTTTTTGTTCTAAAAAATAGTGATATTTTTATGCAAAAGTGCAACATGAATTTTTTCACTAAAATTTTCCATAATCTTGTCAAAATTTCAATGGAAATTCTTTCGTTGAAATTCTGTAAAAAAATATTTCCTGGTAAAGTACCAATTTTTTCTCCTAGAGTTGTAATTTTTTTTTCTAAAATTATAATTTTTTTGTAGTTTTTTTTCCTTTAGGAATTCTAAAATTTTTTTTCTGAATTCAATGTAAAAATTTCAATTTTTCTCAAAATTACGTACGTGGTGAAATTTACCAAGAAATTTTTTGTTAGTGTAAGTTTCCCTTCATCTTGTAAAAATAAATTTTCTTCTGCTTTCTTTTGAAAATGAAGCATAAAAAAGTACATTTCAACACCCCCTTCGACCTTCCCTAATTCAATTTAGCATTTGAAATTTCAAGTTTTTTTTTTTCAAACTACCCCAAGTCAATAATTTTTGGGGTGATATTGGAATTGAAGGGGTCGTTTGACGAAAAATTATTATGAATATGGATAGAGCTTCAAAAACTGATTTAACGAAATTTTGAAAAATTCTCACGAAGACCTTTCAATTTTGGTGTAGAATAAAGTAAAATTTGGCAATTCATCCATTTAAATGATCAATTTTTTCTTTAATGATTTTTTTTCTAAAAAATCGATAGCATCCCCTTCAATTTTAATGCTAGGCAAAACAACCATCAAAAATGTTCAGTTTAAAAATCTATCAATACAAAACATCGATTCGTCTTTTAAAGAATATTTTTTTCTAAAAAAACAATTGAATGTCCCTTCAAATTTGATACTAGGCGAAAATTCATGCAGGCATCATTTATTAATTTTCTCTTTGAACAATATATCAGCCCATTTTTTTTACAAAAGTACAATTGTACTCCCTTTGATTTTGATGTTAGGCCAATAATCACAGGAATAAAATTTATTTTTCTCAAAAAAAAACGATGATAGCTTCTTCGATTTTGATATTAGGCAAAAAGTTATCAAAACCATAATTATTTTGTTTTGAAAGTGATCTAATTTTTCTTTTGCCAAAAACTTATTTCTTTTTTTCTTCAATGATCGATTGCCCTTCAATTTAATGACTAGGCAACTGATCAGTTATCTCCAATTTCACTCGATTGTTCTGAAAATACGAGTGGTTCAGTTCAAGTTCCACCTGGGCAACCCGTTTTTCAATTCGAAATGCAACTTTCTCATCTTTTAGGGGTCAAATTTTCTTTCTTTACCTTTTTCCGTAGAAATTCTTGTAAGAGTCAATGACATTACACATGAGGCGAAAGAATTGAAGAATCTTTCGTGAAAATTTCTCGAAATGGAAAAAATTTTGGTATACAAAATGATAATTATGATCTCGAAAAGATCTTAAAAAGTAGCACCATCTTTAGCCTCAAACTTTGAATAAAAATTGACCCAAAAAATGATTAAACAGGAACCTAGCAACTATTTTGAATCATTATTGAATTTTTTCACCCCTAAAACTAATCAATTTGTGGAAAATTTCCCCCTCGCAGTTTCTTGCAGCCACGATCGAGCCTGGCAATACTACGCAGAATCAATCCTAAACGAAAAAGGATTTCCAGCGGTGAGATGCCCCAATTACGAAACCTTCCTGACCGGATCCTGCCATCAGTCCACAGATCCTCGAACGAATCGAAGCGAAATTCAATACATGGGATTCGCAGCTAATCCACGGTAATTTTATTACGTATTTTACCACCGTCGCGCTGACGTAATCGATAAATCGAGTTAGGTGAAAAGCACGAGAATAAATACATTATCAAAAGAGACTATTACGATGCGAACATAAGGTGCCAAGTTGGCAACTTGATTATTTTCATTTTGTTTCAGCCTGAAGGGTAAATTTTTCCTAACCACCAATAGCAGAGAACCGTTTGCGACGAATTATAGGAAATTATGAAAACATTTCGCAATCTTTGGAAAAAATCATCTTAGAAAAAATACGTCAACTTACGATTTTAGTATTTAATTGAGAAAGTTCGTTTTCTGCTGGTGTACTGGGTACATTGGATTGTTGTCTTTCACGTTTGTATTGGTTGTATTTTCCGAATAAATATATGCCCGGCGAAGCGAGAGCTTTCAAGGGTTTCATGAATAATTTCTTCGACATCTGTAAATAAATAAAGATCGGTTATGCGTATATTATTCGATGATAATGTAATATCGAATCGATATCTTGTTTTTATATGTCAAATCGATGTCAAAATGTGTATTATTTTTAAACAACGCGAAGCTATTTTTATTTTGCTCGAATATTCGAATTTTTTTGCTGATTTGGAATTTGCTGAGGTTACGATTACACTAAGAATAATTTTACTGGCGATTTCATTCATGAAATAATTCTGAATGATGAAAAAATTGATAGTAAAACTGATAAGGGAATTTTTACACGATATGAAAATATGGTACTTACTTTGATATTGGTATTGTTTTAATATTACCGGAGAATAATTACACGAGGCATGCCACAGCCTCGATGGCTAAAAATAATTCATCTAGCGAACGAAAAAACACCGACAAATCGTTATCATTTTCACCTAGTTAAGTATACCTTCAGGGTATAACTGACTTTGGGAACTATACAGTACGTAAAATGATACACAGTTGCAGAAAATTTCAACCCCCGGCTAAAGTTTCGTTTTACGTCGCTTAATAGAATGTGCGTGCGCACACCTAAATCCATACAAGGCATTCGCGTTCAATAAAATTAGATTCAATCTTGGTTGGTTTTTATAAAAGAATTTGACGGTTTCTTAAATATTACTACAAATTGCTTTCGCGACGGCTAAGCCGCCAAAAGCCTATGGAAATTTTGTCTGGTGCGGGTTTTATATTAAAGAAGAGCAGGGCGAGCCCGAATCGAATGGTACGGATAAGTTATTACAGGGACTACGGCGTCGTCGACGAAGCGAATTATTCCAAATATTCCGTCCTAGGCGGTGATTTCCGCCGAATACGTGTTTTCTTGGCGAAAACAACGCGTCGTACGAGAAGTTTTTCTCTGTTTCATGAATGAACGACCGAACAGAATGATGTCGGTTTTGATATATTTTCTAGGGCGAATTGCGTATTATTTGTTTTTTTTTTCTGTAGTATGTTTATACGTTAATGCCTAATGGAGTATTGAAGGTCGCATGTTCTTTTTAAATATTGGATAAATTCTTTTATTTTGATGCGCAAGTTGTATAGCCATTAGGAATTATTAGGGGAAAAAGTCGTGTAAACATGAAGTCTGTTTTTTTAATCGAAGGGGATGATATATGCTGAAAAATTCCAACACGGTTTCGAATATGTGAATATTTTGAAAATAAAACAGGCGTCGAAATTTAACAGGTCATAATCACGATTAAAATTGGGGGAAAATAGATGTTTGGATTGTTATTCAAAAAAGTCATCAATTTGTAATTGACAGAATAAGTCAATGATCTGTCATTGATTGATCATTTTGTAAAATTTATCAACTTGTATCCAACCTTAAATTTATTTCCTAGAAATCATTGAATCAAGTTGTCGACTCATTTTTGACAAAAAATCACATGAGACCACCTTTCAGGAAAAAATCACTGAGTCGATTTGACAGAAATTATGAATCCAAGTTATTGACTTATTTTTGACAAAAAGGTTGATTGGCCAGAAATCATTGACCTAAGTTGCTGACTTTTTTTTGACAAAAAATTACTGTGTTGATTTGTCGTAAATCATTGACCTAAGTTGCTGACCTTTTTTTGACCAAACATCACTGAATTCATTGATTAAAAATAATTGACCCGAATTGCTGACTTATTTTTGACAAAAATCACTGGTCCTTTTTCGATAAAAAATTGAGTTGATTTCTCATAAATCATTGACTTATGTTACTAACCTTTTTTGACCAAAAATTACTCGGTTGATTGATCAAAAATATGCTGATTTATTTTTAACAAAAAATCACTGGTCCTCCTTTGATAAAAAATCACTGCTTTGATTTTTCAGAAATCATTGATCTAAATCGCTGACCCATTTTTGACAAAAAAATCACTGAGTTGATTGATCAGAAATAATTGACCCATATTGGCGACTTATTTTTGGTAAAAAATCACTGGTCCATCTCTGACAAAAAATCATTGGCCCACATTTGATAAAAAAAAATCACTAGATTGATTGGTCAGAAATCATTGACCTAAACTGCTAACTTATTTTTGACTAAAAATCGGTCGTCGCTCTCTGACAAAAATTTACTAGATCGATTTGTCAGAAATCATTGACCTAAATCGCTGACCCATTTTTGACAAAAAAAATCACTGGGTTGATTTATCAAAAATCATTGACCTAAGTTGCTGACCTATTTTTGACAAAAATCACTGGTTCATCTTTGATAACAAATTACTGTTTTAAATTGATCAGAAATAATTGATCCAGATTGCTGACTTATTTTTGACGAAAAATCACTGGCCCATCTCTGACAAAAAATCATTGGGCCACATTTGATAAAAAAAAATCACTAGATTGATTGGTCAGAGATCATTGACCTAAACTGCTAACTTATTTTTGACTAAAAATCGGTCGTCGCTCTCTGACAAAAATTTACTAGACTGATTTGTCAGAAATCATTGACCTAAATCGCTGACCCATTTTTGACAAAAAAAATCACTGAGTTGATTGATCAGGAATAATTGACCCAAATTGCTGACTCATTTTGGACAAAAACCACTCGTCCATCTCTGACAAAAAAACACTGGATTGATTTATCAAAAACCATTGACTTGAGTCACTGACCTATTTTTGACAAAAAATCACCAAGTTAATTGATCAGAAAAAATCAAACCGAATTGCTGACTTATTTTTGAAAAAAGTCACTGATTCATCTTTGATAAAAAATTACTGTTTTAATTGATCAGAAATAATTGACCTAGATTGCTGACTTATTTTTGACAAAAATCAGTAGTCCATCTTTAAGAAAAATCGCTGGGCTGATTTTTCAAAAATCATTGACCTAAGTGGCTGACCTATTTTCGATAAAAAAATCACTAGGTTGATCGATCAGAAAAATTGACGCAAATTGCTGAATTATTTTTTACAAAAATCACTGGTCCATCTCTGACAAAAAAAATCACTCGGTTGATTTTTCAAAAATCATTGATTTATGTTGCTGACTTATTTTTAACAAAAATCACTGGTTTATCTTTGATACAAAATTACGGTGTTAATTGATCAGAAATAACTGACTCAAATTGATGACTTCTTTTTGCCAAAAAATCACTAGGTTAATTGGTCAGAAATCATTGGCTCAAATTGTCGACTAATTTTTGACAAAAAGTCACTGGTCCATCTGTGACAAAAATTACTTGGGTGATTTGTCAAATATCATTGACTCAAGTTGCAGCTGACTTATTTTTGACAAAAAGTCACTGTTTGACTCATCATTGACAAAAAGTCATAGACTTATGTTTGACAAAAATTACTAATTTGTCATTAGAAAAATGGCGTAGTTTTGTAAACTAACAGTAATTCATTGACTTATTTCTGGCGAAAAGTTGTCAATTTTTCATTTTAATAAAGGTACAATTTCATCTTTGACGAAAGGTTAGTCACTTCATGTAATTGACAAAAATACCTATTGAACTTTGGACAAAACTAAAAATGACCCGGATGTAGTCACAAAAAGAAGGTCATCAACAGTAGACTTCCTTGACTATTCAATGACATTCATAAAAGTCAAGGGCTTGTCATTCAAAAAAAATCCATCATTTTCACCAACTCATTTTTGTCAAATAAATTGCTTTGTCATCTTAATTTTGGAGGCACAAAATAATCAAGTCACCAATTATTGGTCATCTTTGATATTTGTCATTAGCAGAAGTCATTGACCGATCATTTTCAAAGGTCATAAAAGTCATTGACATTGTAAATGATAGGAATGAGTCATCCAGTATGAGGATCCCTTCAGTAAGCATCATAGGCAACCTATGGAATAAAATCATAATTTCAGATGGCGAATTTCTTGAAAATTTTTCACAAAAAATTGTGATAATTGAGTTTTGCCTATCTTTATTTTTGAAGGGGCTTCGTGATTACAAAATTGCCTAGATCTTTTCATAATAGAGGTAGGCAAATGTGTATATCATATGTTTTGCCATTCAACTGATTTTTTTTTTCAGTGAAATTTTAAAATTTAGCAATTTTAATGGCGGACCTCGTGAGAACATTTTTTTTCCAACAAGAAATAAAATATTTTTGAATTTTTTTCGTTTTGTTGACGGTTCGCGGTTCCTTCAATTTTGATATTAGGCAAAAATTCATTGGATTCATAAATGAAAGTACGAGTATATTTAGATTCAATTTTTTTGAAGGACGATTGTCCCTTCAATTTTATAGGTAGGCAACATGTTTATCTTATGTTTATTTTCAGCATTTCGCCTTCATCTATTCATGGTAGGCAATCATGCGTACACAAAAGTATATCAAATTGTATTTTCTTATAAATCGAATGAAGTCATGGGTACTTTCAATCATGAATTTGATGATTTTTTGCCTAACATCAAAATTGAAGGAACCACGAACGAGCAACGAATCAAAAAAATTCCAAAAAAAAATTGATCGTGAAAAGTGAATGATACTTTGGGAACTGAATTGAATTTTGTTATGATGATTTTTTGCCTAATGTTAAAATTGAAGGGGTTAAGTGTTATTTACAGTAATTATGCTTCAAAAATGCAGAATTTTTGCAAGTTTTTTCATTTCAAATGTTTCTAAGATCCTTCAATTTTGATATTAGACAAATAATCATCATAAATTTTGTTTGGGTTTGAAATTAGTAGGTAGGTACCTACTTTTTCTTTAAGTAAGAGTTTTCATTTTTTTGATTCGACGTACGTTCTTTTCAATTTCAATGTTGGGCAAAAAATCATCAGAAGGGAATTTATTCTGATTTCAACTTTTTTGAACTACTGGTTAATTTAAAAAATTTGTTTCATTTTTGTAGAAACAGGACCTTTGTTCCTTCAGCTCTGTAGATAGACAACGTGTCGGAGTATTGATTTAATGCCACACGTGTTGCCTATGTTTCAATTCAAAAGATAATTTTGTACTTATTTGTACCTACCAAATACTTGATTCACATTTTGAGAACGTCTGATTCATAATTTTACGAATACTTCACCCAAATACGTGAAATTCTCAAAATTTCCTCCATAAATCACCATACCTACCAATCTTTAACCGAATCATTTCTACGGATGAAATCCAAAAAAATAAAAACATATCCTATTAATTTATTGGAGGGGAGAAAAAAGGACATGATAATTAAACGAAATACCATACATACATATTAACATGAGTCTTAATTCGAACACGACGACAATAATAAAAAAATATTTACAAATACATTAGGTAGGTCTTAGGAAGGTAAACAATTCATCAAAATTATTAAAACACAGCTCCAAGAAAAACAACACAAAAATAAGTGATCAAACAGAGGAAAAAACTAATCACAGCGTAATGACTGAAAATTAACCTGAAACAGAAAAACACAAATGGTTATTGTTAAGGGTCGTAAATAAGGCACATGAATACCCTAAGTACTGCACAAAAATATAAAATTTACTTACTTCTTCCTTTTCTTCAAAGCATAAGGGATGGTTTCTTCTTTATCTTTTATTATATGCAAACGTATTCCGTAAATGTGATGTTTAAAGTAATCTTTCCAGTCTAAATCGTCCAGATTGAATTTAAACATTTGTTTTTCGCCAGGCGACAAACAGTTCCATAATTTTTTTACATTTTCATGAGGTATACACCATTGTCTCGTACTAAAGTATGAAATAACGTTGGTTAATTTATGAATTTTTTGATACGATTCCCATAATCTGAGGAGGAAAAAACATAACAATAGTTAGATACCTTTATATAAAAATGTCGCCACGTTTTACGCGACTAAAAGGAAAAAAAAAAGACAAAAGCATACCTCGGTTGTTTGCCACATAAAACCGCTACACTATCAACTATCAAAGCGGGTAGTAAATGGAGGAAGATCACGTAGACGTTATGCACAAATTTATACTTGTTCAAAGTTAACGAATATGCCCATATCTGTAAATCGAAAACAGAAACAATTACCGCTATGCAGCTGTAGAAAGCTTTTACGTCACTATGACGTCATAGCTTTTCATTAAACGTATCTATATATTCGCGACGAGAGAAAGCTCAAGTACGACGCGCGACGCCACCATCTGCGTGAATTTTTATAAATTTATGAATAAAGAAGACTCGACGGTGGTGGGTTTTTTTCGTTTTGTTTCCCAATTTACATATTCGGCCTAGTTTTTTCGCAGGTACAAAGGCGTATTGTGGGTAGATTGTGTAGTATGATGAAGAATGAACTAACCGAAAACGAAAATGGGCATTCTTGTTCCATTTTCTCGTTCTTAGTCATAAATTCGTTCCATGTTAATGAATTGTTTGTTTCGGTGCTGCTGTAGTTGAATATCGGTACTCTGAGGATTTTTGCTGGGTCTTCGTCGATTGTGTTTTGCTTGAAGGTGGTCCTAAATTTAAAATAGGTACAGATTAGATATTAAGTTTGTGATTGATTATTGGGTATCATAATAATTAAAATAAATATTACATAATTGATCAATTTGAATAAAGAAAATACAGGTATGAGATATGATGGAAGCAAAGACAATTTTTTTTGACGAATTGAGAAAAAATTGAACTATACAGGGTGTTCTGAAAGTAATGCACCGCCTTCAAATCAGTAATGCTGCTATATGAACTACACACGAGTATGCACGTTTGCCGATCCCAAGATTTTGAAGGCAAAGTCAACTCCTTCCATATTATACATAGAGAAAATTTGTACAAAATTTTTTTGTAGACTTTCAAAAGTTCAACAAAATCGGTTATATTCATATTTCGCCTAATTCTGAAATTGAAGGAGTTACGATGATTTGAAAATTTGTAGACTTCATAACTCCTTCAATTTGCGAGTTAGGCAACATTTGTAAGAAACCTTTTTGTTAGAACTTTTTATATTCTACAAAATTAATCATAAGCATATTTTGCCTATCTGGAAAATTGAAGGAGCCACAACCATTTGAAAAGTGAAAAGTGGCGTGACTGCATCAAACTTGAAATTAGCCATCATAACACCTTCAATTTTCGAGTTAGACAAAATTTGTAAATAACCTTTTTGATAGAACTTTTTGCATTCTACAAAATTAATTATGTGCATATTTTGCCTATCTACAAAATTGAAGGAGCTATGGCTATTTGAAAAGCAAAAAGTAGCACATATGGCTTTAAATTTGAATTTTGACATCATAACTCCTTCAATTTGCGAGGTAGACAAACTTTGTAAATAACCTTTTTGATAGAACTTATTATATTCTACAAAATTAGTTATATGCATATTTTGCCTATCTACAAAATTGAAGGAGCTACGGTTATTTGAAAACAGAAAAACGGTGTATAGCTGCTTTAAAATTGAACTAGACATCATAACTCCTCCAATTTGCGAGTTAGACAAAATTTGTAAATGACTTTTTTAATATAACTTTTTATACTCTATAAAATTGGTTATATGCATATTTCGTCTATCTACAAAATTGAAGGAGCTACGGTCATTTGAAAGAGAACAGCGGTGTACTTGCTGCTTCAGATTTGAACTAGACACCATAACTTCTTCAATTTGCGAGTTAGACAAAATTTGTAAATGACCTTTTTGATAGAACTTTTTATACTCTAAAAAATTGGTTATATGCATATTTTGCCTATCTACAAAATTGAAGGAGCTACGATCATTTGAAAAGTTGAAAGTGGCAGGAAAAAGGGTCATGAACGCATGTTGAAGCAAGAAAATCCCCCCCCCCCCTCCTCCCATAATAGGGGAAATGAATAGTAGCCGCTGGATATACAAAATGCTTATAGATAGACTAGAATTTCAAAAAGTGCCTAGTCATTAGAATTTCTCTTTTTGAAATGAGGTAATTTTGAGCTCTCGAGGGAGGAGGGTGATAGGAGACCAAAAAATGAGAAATTAAAAAAATCACAATTTCGTCACTTTTCTGATGAGGCAAGTTTACCAGTAAAAAATTAATATGCAAAAAAATGTATCGAGAATGAGAAAAGGGAAAACAATTTTTATGATTTTACGACTTTTTAAAAAAATATTTTGAAAATGGGGGGGGGGATAAAAAATTTTTATGGCCATTTGTTTGTGACGTAATCAAATTCAGATCGTAGAAACAGACTTGAAGAATTAAGAATTTGAAAAAAAAAATCAAAAAAATTGAAGTCATTTTTGGATATTTTGTCAACCATCACTCATAAATTTTGCAAACAATTATTTAATTCATTTTGACGGACCATGTCATTTTTAATTATACGTATGCAACCAGTTTAATTATACTTATTCCAAATTTGACCTTTTCATTATACAAGTATACACAGGTACGTAAAAAAATAGGTAATTAGGTAGGTACCTATGTATTATTTCAGTCTGCATAAAATTTACGAATTTTTTCGACAAGTAGGTAATTTAGATACGACATTTTATAATTAAATCCAGACGAATTTCATCAAAAAATCAAATTCTATACTAACCAAGTTTCAGCTGTATACCAAGCGGCAGCTATCATTGCGTTGATAACATAATCACAAGGTACAACATTAGCTTTACAATCCTTATCAGCGTGAAGTGTTCTTAAAAGTCCAATACCGGCTGCTGCCACGATACCAGTAGGGCCATACATATTATTAATCCATCCTGGTATCGGTTCTTCTGCTGTCGATATAACTGAAAACATATATATGTATTAGATATTTATTTTGTATCAGCCAGTTCAAAAATGACGACTAATTTACGTTAAAAGCTCGCGTGAATATTCGCAGATTTATTATAAAAACATTGGAATTATTGATCACCCATTGGCACACGATTTAACCGCAATATCGCGTGACTCGCTTTAAAACCGATAAAAGGTGAAAAAAAAGGGGGTGAAACGAATTTCCAATTGTATATTATTCGACAATTAATGGCGTGGCGTGGCAATTTTCACACAACTTTGAGGAAATAGGTGCGATGACCTTGTATACGATCATTTTCGTTGCGTATAGTGAGACGTATGTAACTGAGCCTAAAAGCTTATAGGGGTGAAAATGATGAATTTGCGTAAAAATAATGTAATTTACCATTACATTGGTTTAGAATGGAGTACGTAAGGTGGCGGATTTAAGCTATTTTTTCTTTGTTTTGATTGAGCCGGGTGTAGTTTGGAAAATTTTCAAGGTGATTTTTTCAGATTTAATGTAAACGAAATTTTATGGTTTCATTAGCTTTTAATGGATGTTTTGTTTGCCATTTTTATGTCCTGGGAATGTGTGCGTGAAAGAAGGGAGGGGGGATGCAATAATTTGGAAGTAGATTTTAAGAACGTTAAAATGTACATTTCTCAAATAATTTCTATAAAAGGTTGACAATTTTTCTGAATTTTGGGATTTCCATACTTAAAATTATGTTTATTTTCGACTACTGTTACTGTAATTGTAATTTTATCACTTTTATGAAATTTTAAAGCACATTTTTTTTCAAATATTGCCCTTTTTCCATTAAAAAAAATTATCAATTTCAAATTTTCTCGATTTTTGTTGAAATTTTAGGAACGTTTGATTAGACTTTTTTGAACGAAATTTTCCAATTTTTGAAATTAGCTTCTGTATCTACGTGTTTTTGGTATCATTGAAGTTGATTATGGACAATTTTCGCAAAATTTTCATCAATTTTTGTACAATATTCATATTTAATATATAACGATTTTTCAAATAATTTTTATGATCTTTAATCAATGTTTTATTTGTCAAATTCATCACTTGAATTAAATTTGAATTTTGATGGAATTTTTCCAAGGTCAAACTCAAACATGATAATACTTCCAATCCCTATTGGTGAAATTAAAAAAAAAATTGTCAGAAAAATTGTTGAGTTGTTACCAATTTTGGGGAAAAATCGTCCAATTTGACAGTAAAAATTTCCGGTTGCTTAGACGAAAGAAAATTTTAGCCTATAGGAAAGTGGCCTGTCGCTAGCAACTACAGGAATCGATTTTTCTCCAAAAAGTTGGTGATAACTGGATGACTTTTTTTTTTCAAATTTTGTCGATAGGGATATTTTAGAGAATTTTTGGTATTGGAGGGTTTCAAAAGTTAAAACACTGATTAAAATTAGGAATGAGGAAACAATTTTAAAAATGAATTTTGTTTTGCAGATTTTTCTAAAATTTTCCGATTAATTCGAAAATTGTATAAATGAGTAATTTGAAAATCTAAATTTTTGACATGTATGACCATATGTCTCTAGACAGTGGGGGGGGGGGGGGGGTAAAAATTGAAAATTTCCAACTCAAATGAATTTTATCGATTTGAATGAAATTTTTCTAAATGTTTTGAACTCAAAATGTAAATTTTTTCAAAATTTTCACTCGCCACATTTTTAAAAAATCGAATGTGCTTTAGGGTAGCCCATATTTTCAACTTTGAATTTTTTTCCTCCCCCCCCCTCCCGCTCAATTTTCTTACCTAAGAGAAAATAATTCCTTATTCTTCTTTTTTTCCTTGCCTGAATTTCAAGCGGTGCCAAAGTCCCCCCCCTAAAAAAATTCAAGGAGCAACAATCGGATGAAATTTTAAAATTTTTCTCATTCCAGACCCTTCAGTACCTATTTCTTGAGATCAAAAATAACCACTAAAATTTTTAATCCCCCTCGTCAGGATGATAAAAGTGAGATTTTGAGAAGGTTTAAATTTCAGCCCACTTGAGCTAACCACTTTTCATCAGATGGAATAACAGAAATTTGAGTCATTTTCAATAAAAGTGAGAATATTAGAAGGGAATGTAACAAAAAAAATCAGAAATGAAAAAATTTTTAATCACATTTTCAAAATTTTTTTGAAAATTTGGGAGAGATTTGGCACTATCAATTTTGCATGTAGGGGGCTAAAACTTTCTAAGATTCATTTTTTCATAAAAAGACTTTAGGGGATTATTAGGTACAATATCAAATGGCCAGGGAAACCAAAAATTTATTGTTTTTTTTCGTTGAAACATTTGCTTTAAAATCTGAAAATATGCGTTTTTTCAAAGTTCAACAAAGAATTGCAGTTCGAGCTAAAATAGGGTGAAAATTCAACGGTTGGAGGGGGAGGGGGGTTGGAAAGGAAAAGTGATTTCATGTTATTTATCTGGCACGAGCAAACTTATGGCGAAAATTTTTGCAGAAAAGAGCATTCAAAAGCTTCAATTTCATCGTTTTTCCCAACTTTGCAGTCATTTTTTAGGCCTGAAATATGTAAAAATACAAGTTTTCAAAATTCGCCAAAACTGGCAAATATGATCTATGAAAAAATATTTTTAATTACCCTACCACTGCCTAATGATTTCAATTTCCAATACTCGTAAAATTCACACTAAATTGATAACAAAATTGAAAAAATATATCGAGGAAGTAAACCAAAGATTCAGAAGCCATTGACCTTCCTTCGCCAATGTTTTCAATGAAACAAGTTTGAAAATAGCCCAACCCAAAATATTCCGACTGGTTTATCAACCTCGAGCCATATATATTTCTTATTTGAAAAATCAGCAACAGAAGAAGTAATCTAAACTCATACTGCAACCGATGATGATCCCATTCTTCAATTTACTAAAATGAAAATCATGCCAACTTCCTTTCGACAATACGCTCACAAAAAAAAAACGTGGGACGAAAAAAGACTAAAATCAACTCGAAGAACATTCTATAAGAACCACCTGTTGCAAATTGTATTATTTCTTCAATAAAAATTCTACCAATACAGGTCACCATTCCGAATATTTCATATTCCCATGGCTCTCCTTCATTATTTTTCCATCGCTCTCTCCACCTCCTTCGGTAATTCACTCCGTACGATAATTTTTTTCGCCAAAAAGAAAAACCGTCCTCGAAACAGCGACCATAATCATTCTAGTACATTCGAATTACCTACGTATAGCTACGTAGGTCTTCAATATTTATAAATCCTTGAAGAAAATTTTCCACTCTAAATGGCAAAAATGGCGTTAAAAAAGCGAATAATTCGCCAACGTATATAAATATTACACTCGCAAATGGATTTTTTTTTTCCGGGTAAATGAAAATTCATATGGGATATTTGTTACAATCGCGTTCGAGAACAAACAATAAGAGAATACACTCGAACGATAGAGCATCAAAAATCGTTAATTTTTTGCACGATTGTATTCGCAGTTCGCACCGAGACGTATAGTTCGAAATTCGTAGCCAGTCGAGCGTAAGTGAGCCACATACGAGTGCAAGGATGCGTACCAAAGATGCAAATTTTCATACTCAGATCCGCAATGCTGCTGACAGATGGATACGTGATTTGTCCACGAGAAAAGCATTTCATTTCACGTGGTTCGTCTTGAAAATGCACATCGAAGATACGATGAACTATCGATCATTGGTCGGATGATTGAGAGACCTCACGTAGGTATGTGAAAATTGCCATATTACGTAACAGAACATCGTCCGTCACCGTAATTATCTCGAGCAGTTATAAAAATTGCAAAACCAATTACTCTGCAATAGTATGTTTAAAATTTCGCAGACGAAATGAAAAAAAAAACAGAAAAGAAATGAAACCGAAACAAAAAAAAAGTGGTCGAACACGAACAAAAATTACTTTAGATGGTATCGTGTTTTCGTACTCGTGCCCAGTTAATCAAGCTGTCCATAATTAACCGTAATTACCATCCAACAAAACGTCCATACGTGTAATTTACAAATTAAAAGGCGGATCTATAAGTACGAATGTGTGGTTACGACCTCATAAAAAAATAATTACGAGTACGTTTAACGCGAAATAATTTTCGAGCGATCGACCAACTTACTCTAGTTAGCTACCGCGAAAAATCATCTTGTATTTTGACAGCTTTGCGAAATTGAATTTTTATTACATAAAGAGTCGAATATGTACGAATGGTGGTATCTTGGATACTTTTTCATTCAATATTACAGAGCCAACTTACAATGGTCGCCGCAGGTCTTTGTTTTATCATTTCGCTGATTGCTTCGGACTTCTCTCGATGTGTAATTAATTTATAGATTATAGAATAAATTGTCATTATGCAAAAATTCAATTTTTACATAACGCAAGTTGACTTCGATTAAGAAAATTATCGCGTATTCGAGGTCAAACAATACACACAGTCTAATCATCGACGATGCATGGTTGTAACATCTCAGATATTGGCTAAACTGCTTCTGTATGAAAGTAGCGAATAACGTGATCGTGCCGCAGCATTGATCAATGATCAGTAGTCACTGCGAATTAGCGGATTCGCGATGGCGTTGTCGGATTTCCGCGTTTTAATGGTTCGCCACCTTTTGAACGTTTCAAGTACATGGTCGAATTGCTTCGCGATGTGCAAGTATGATTGGATGGCTTCCTCGAGGAATATCAGACCGGGTGGGTATTTAGTTGTGAGCTCAAGAGGGAATTTACTGATGCCAGGGTCTCTTCAGACTTTCGTCGTCATTAATCTGGTGTGAATATTGGTCCTATTCTTGGATTCGAGGTTTCATCTTTTCAGCGCATTGTTTTATAACCAGATAGACATGGCCTAACTGGGAGTTGACTCCAGGTTTTTGAGCAGCTAACTCTTTTTGAAATTGATGGGAGTTTATTCCAAGAACTGACTCCTTTTTCCACGAAATTAAGGGAAAAGAGTCAACTCCTTTTAGAACAACTGCAAAATCTTGTTCTCGCTTCAAGTCTTCAAAGAATTAATGAAGATTATTTTCGATGATCTCCAACGAACTCAGATTCACAAAAATTTTTCTAGCATTTCAATGCAAGCAGATCTGCAGAATTTGCAACATTTACATAGTTTATAAACGAATTTTGTGGCTTGTAATGTTGATTCGATGTTTTCTGAGCATTGAAAAATGTAAATTGTACTTGTTTGAAAGGTTAAAATTCAAATTGAGGTAACTACTAACTAAATATTTGGACGTACTCTTTTCGTAGGTTCGTGTTTCGTTCGAATTCAAGTGGTTCTTTTGTTAATTGAATTATCGAGGTGGAGTGGCAACTAGGAAACGCACATACACCTACACTTCTTACACTTGAAACAACTTCCTATTTGGGTTAAAGATCATTGTTGCAAATTATCTCGATTTTGCATATTACAAATTCAACATGTCAATCCAACAGTGACCTAATTGAATTCAGTTATCTCAAACAAATGAGAATTGGTGAGGTACGAATGGTCGTAGGTTATGCAACCGGGACGACTTTACACGTACTTGTTTTGGTCTCTGAGGTGTGCGGGTTTTTGTCTGAGAGGTTTATTTTTTAAATACTTTGAAAATTTTGATTAAAATCGTGGAAAAAATATCGTGAAAATGGTTTAGAATATGGTAATGATTTTTACACAACGTTTAGAGATCTTTTGGAAATAGTTGAAGTAGGTATCATCTGATCAAAATACTATCATGTGATTGAAATATCACAAAGTTGTTCCAAAAATTGTTTAAAATATTGTAAAAATTGTAAAATATTACAAAATTTTTTTGAAAATTGTTTTATAAGTAGTTATAGTTAAAGTTGGTTGAAAATCGAAAAAATTGTTTAAAATGTCATAAAATTCATCCAAATTTGTACATATGGCCTAAATATCATGAAAATTGTTGAAAATTGTGCAGAACAAGCGAAAAATGCAGTAAAAATGATTGAAATGTCGTAAAAATTGTATAAAATGTGGGAAAATCTTACAGCTTTTTCATAGATTATAAATTTTTGAAAAATATCATGAAATTTGTCTCATTTTTATTCAAAACTTGATCATTTTCATAATATTTTAATAAATTTTCATGCATTTTGACAAATTTTCAGATATTCTAGACAATTTTCATGATATTTAAGATATTTTCGATGATTTTAAATTTTGTGATATTTCAAAAAATTATTTTTAGGGAATCCATCCATATGAATAAAATCCACGACGTGTCTGTCTGTCTGTCTGCCCGTCCGAAACACTAAGATTTTTCGTGACTTTTTGGCATTTTATCAGACTTTATGTTGATGACATTTTAAAAAAATCCTGAAATGACCAAAAATATGATTTTTACCTTGAAGTGACAATTTTGACAAAAATATTCACAAGTTTCAGAAAAAATAACAATTTTAACCAAAAACGACAATTTTTACTTTCAATTGACAATTTTGGTCCAAAAAATTACAATTTTGACAAAAATAACAGTTTGTACCAAAAAGTGGCAATATTGACAAAAAATAATGATTTCGACCAAAAATGATGAGTTTGACAAAAAATGACAATTTTTACCTTGAAATGACAATTTTGACCTAAAATGACGATTTGGACCAAAAATAACGATTTTACCTTGAAATGACTATTTTGACCAAAAAATGACAATTTTGATAGGTATAAGATTAACAATTTTAACAAAAAATTACAGTTTGGACAAAAAATAAAAAAATGGCAAAAACGATGATTTTGACCAAAAATGACAGTTTTTATCTTGAACTGACTATTTTTACAAAAAATGACGATTTGGACCAAAAATGACACTTTCTGCTTTGAAATGACTAATTTCTACTATGAAATCACCATTTCGACCAAAAAATGACAATTTTGACAAAAAATTACAGTTTGGACAAGAAAATAAAAAAATGACAAAAACGATGATTTTGACCATAAATGACACTTTCTGCTTTGAAATGACCAATTTCTACTTTGAAATCACCATTTTGACCAAAAAATGACAATTTGTACCAAAAAGTGACAATATTGACAAAAAATTATGATTTCGACCAAAAATAATGAGTTTGACAAAACCTGACAATTTTTACCTCGAAATGACAATTTTGACCTAAAATGACGATTTGGACCAAAAATAGCAATTTTACCTTGAAATGACTATTTTGACCAAAAATTACAATTTTGATAGGTATAAGATTAACAATTTTGACAAAGTTACAGTTGGAAGAGAAAATAAAAAATGGCAAAAACGATGATTTTATGACACTTTCTGCTTTTAAATGACCAATTTCTAATTTGAAATCACCGTTTTGGCCAAAAAATGACAATTTTGACAAAAAATTACAGCTTGGACCAGAAAATAAAAAAATGACAAAAACGATGATTTTGACCATAAATGACACTTTCTACTTTGAAATCACCATTTTGACCAAAAAATGACAATTTGTATCAAAAAGTGACAATATTGACAAAAAATTATGATTTCGACCAAAAATTATGAGTTTGACAAAACCTGCCAATTTTTACCTAAAATGACGATTTGGACAAAAAAATAAAAAAATGACAAAAACGATGATTTTGACCAAAAATGACATTTTTTACCTTGAACTGACTATTTGGACAAAAAATGAAACTTTCTGCTTTGAAATGACCAATTTCTACTTTAAAATCACCATTTTGGCCAAAAAATAACAATTTTGACAAAAATGACAGTTTGTATCAAAAAGTGGCAATATTGACAAAAAATAATGATTTCGACCAAAAATGATGAATTTTACAAAAAATGACAATTTTGACCTAAAATGACGATTTGGACCAAAATGAACGATTTTACCTTGAAACGACTATTTTGACCAAAAAATGACAATTTTGATAGGTATAAGATTAACAATTTTGACAAAAAATTACAATTTGGACAAGAAAATAAAAAAATGACAAAAACGATGATTTTGACCAAAAATGACAGTTTTTACCTTGAACTGACTATTTTTACAAAAAATGACGATTTGGACCAAAAATGACACTTTTTGCTTTGAAATGACCAATTTCTACTTTGAAATCACCATTTTGACCAAAAAATGACAATTTTGACAAAAAA
>FIZU01041185.1:0-13769 GCA_900064475.1 Pseudococcus longispinus | reverse complement strand
CAAATTCGTGCTCAGCGACCCAAATAACTTGTATTTCAAAATTTCATAAAAATTAATTGAAAAATAACGGTCTTTTTTGAAAATTTTGTTTTTTTGGGCCCCCGGGGGGCTCAAATTCGAAAACCAATATCAAATTCGTGATCTGCGACCAAAAAAACATAACATTTGACCCTTCAGTTTTGAAAATCGGTCTCTTTGATTTTTGTCCAGCTAGAATTCATTCCTGGACCACTGTGCATCGAAAGTCAGAATTTCTGGCAATTTTCAAGTCCAAAAAATTAGTTGAAATCTGAAATAAAATAGCCTGACAAAATGTCTGAAAGTCATCGTGATCTCTGAAAATTTTCAAGTCCAAGAAGTCTACTGACAAAATATATTCAATTTTTGAAGTTATATCCTGATTTCAAAAATTGACTAACAAAAAAATACCTAAAATGGTCAATTATACCTACGTGATTTAAAAAATATATATATTTGGCCAATCCCTTGTCAAATTAATAAAAAATCAAGTCGGGGTAATTTCCTCACATTTTGTTCAGCAAAAAGTCACAGATCGCTAAAATAGAGGTTTTTGGAACTTAAATAAACAAATGACCTTATATCGAAATTGAAATTCTTGACTAGAGGAGGAGGCGGGGGGGGGGGTAAAAATTGAAAATATCTTACTCTAAATACCATTTTTTTTACTTTGAAATATTAATTTTCTAGAAAAAAGTCATCACTTCAGCAAATTTTCCAACTCAAACTAAATTCTCCTAATTAAAAATGTAATTCTACCGTGGCCTGGAAAATTCGACCCCTCGCACCACCCCCCCCCCCTCATTCGGCCATGCACAGTTTTAAGCCCAAACAAACACAAATATACATGGTGCCTTATTTATACAAGATGAATGGTTTCGAAAATGAAAAAAAAATCACTTTAACTGCAAAAATCTCGAAAATTAAGCGTTTCAGAAAAAAAACTAATACTTTACAATAAAAAGAGAATTTCAAGCTCTACAATTTTCATTCCTGTCATTTTTTTCCAAGCATCCTTACTTCGGCCAAAAAGTCCATGTTTATGGGAAATTAACAATGCAAAAATTTTTGGTTCTTCATTTTCAAAAATCATCAAATTTGTAAATTTCCCATAAACATGAATTTTCTGACCAAAATAAGGGTGCTACGAAAAAAATACAAAGAATGAAAATTGTAGAGCTTGAAATTCTCTTTCTTCTACGAACTATTAGTTTTTTTTCTAGGAGGCTTAGTTTTCGAGAAATTTGCAGTAAAAGTGTTTTTTTCTTCACTTTCAAAACCATCAACTTTGTAAATTTCACATAAACATGAATTTTCTGACCAAAATAAGGGATTAGTTTTTTTCTAGGAGGCTTAGTTTTCGAGAATTTTGCAGTTTAAGTTTTTTCTTTTTTCATTTTCAAAATCATCAATTTTTTCAAAATTTTATTTTCATTTCACTCAAACTGCCTTTCGAATCCCATCCCTCTCCCCTCCCCCTCAACCTATAGGATACATCTGCATTAGACTAGCTCTCCCTAAAATCACACCTGCGCCCACTCAAAGACGATTACCCCAGCTTTTTCAAGATTTTCCCAAAATATTCCATCTCTCTAATAAGACATAACCGATCGCCTTAAAAATGGAAATTTTTCCAAGTTTTCATTCAAACAATAAAAAACCTCGAATAAACACAAAAATCTGAAAATTTCGCAGTCTCGTTCGCGGAGATTTTTGTAATCTCAGACAGTTCGTTAGAGTTAAGGTTTGATTTAGTACAAAAGGGAGTACAGACGGATAACATCTGTGGGATAGTAGGGCGAACATTTGTTCTTAGTTTTTATACACATAAGCTCTTTTCGTCGACTGGTTGGTATTAATTAAGTATAGTACACAGAGTCGAGTCGAGTCGAAAAAAGCTTTATTTGAATTTACGCGTACCAACAAAGTGCAAAGTAAACCATTACTTTATCCTTTGAAACAAAACGTGTTTCAACAGATAATCCCAACGAGAGACGCAAAGGTAATTTGAAAAAAAATACGCACACATACAAACAATCCAGCCATTAATTAAAGAAGCAAACAAAAAGACGTTGAAAAGAGAAAAACAACAGATAGAAAAAGAAACCGGGGGATCGCATGCGAGAGGGCAACACCATTAACGGATTTTTCTGAGTATTTGGCGCGAAGAAAATTCGCTATACGCGTGGAATTGGTTCGGAAAAGCGAACGATGAAACTTCGTTAACCGAGTTCTATTCGAATGGATGGGTACGGTAGTACGGGTGTCCTAGTTCTACGTTGTACTACACAAGTTTCAGCAACGACGAGGGAAATTTCAATATTTAAACCGAATTATAATTCGAATTCGCACGAAATTCGTATCTGAAAGTTTTGCCTTACGAATAACACGCGTTTAAAGCGAAGAACCATTCGTACGTATGCGTTTTGACATTTACAACAATTTAGGTGTAGGTTAGATACCTCCATAGGTAGAATCGTTCTATAGGAACAATCGCATTTGCCAATTCTCATCAAATTCATCTCATTGTAGAAACTTTTGATTCTGAACACCATCAAAGGTATAAGCCTACGTGTAGATACGCCTATGTACCTACATATTGGATATTATTTAATTAACTCGTTCGTAGTCTATCAATCCAAACGCCTAATTTGTCCGCCTATCGTGTACAGTAATTAAGGATTTTGCCAGTGGTGTCAAAAAATTTATATCGAAATTTCGACATCTCTAGATTTTCCATCGGCCTATATTAACAGGTCTAAACGTATTTTACAGTTTTATATATAAACCTATTTGTAGTGTATGTCTATTAACTGCTGGGAAAACCGAATAGACTTTCGTTAATGTTCTTTTGTATCTATAAGGTGGAAATTTGCCACAAGTCTACATTTTATGGCACGTTTGCGACACAATGGCGATGATTTATAAAACGTATCGATGCTAAAAGAAAAGGTTAATCGGTGATTAAACCATAATGGTTGATTAATTTAGAATATAATTTAAAGTGCTCTCTATTTGGTTCGTGAAAACACGTGTAATCTATGAATGATGTTATACAGATAGAGGTGAATATACCAACATGATGAAACAATTTATGGCTTCGTTTGAGAATTTCGTAAAAAAATATCAACGAGGTGGGTGATTTTCACATTTTTTGTCGAAAATGAAACGTAATATGGCTGAATAAACCTCAAACAAATTTAAATAAACGTGGTAAAAATCGCGATTTTCAACTCCTTTAGAAATTTTCTAATGATTCTAAAAAAAAAAGAAATTCAACACAGAACTTTAAAAAAAAATTGTTTTGAAAAATTCTAATTAAAATGGGCTTAATACGTACCATTTAATTGGAAATGACTTATTTAAGGTGATTTTTTTTACAATAGTTCTCATTTTCAGAAGAGCATAGAAGTAGTAGATAGAGATACCTACTTTTTTATGTTTACACGTTGCATCAAAAAAATTATGGGAAAAAATTGTTTTTGAGAAATTTCCAATTAAAATGAGCGTAATGCGTATCATTTGATCGAAAGAAACCATTTTTAGGCAATTTATTACTTTTATGTTGATTTTCAGAGAAACGTGAAAATAGCATTTTTTCGTCATTACCCTCTCATCAAAAAAATTGCGAAAGAAAAAGATAAAAAATGTATTTTTGACGAAATTTCAATTAAAGTGACGATACTACAGGTACTTTAACTCATTTCAACCCTGAAATATAATTTTTCAACTCGATGTACTTTTAAAATGGAATATTTAATCGAAATGGAAATTTTTGGATGCCCTGAAAAAAGCGAAAAATCCCATCTCATCAGGCATTGGAGCGTGGTTACTTTTTAGTAGGTAACTTGGTTCATTTTTTCATGTGAAGTCCTATTTGTTAGATTGTTACTATTCACGAGCAAAAGTTACTAAAGTTACTTTTTCACTTAATTTGGTCACTATTTTGTCAAAAGAAACTGCCTAAAAAAATTACTTCAAAAATTAAAATTGAAAAAATGTAGAAATTTCATTTTTGAATGTTTTTTCTGGAAAAATTTTCGCCCTCGTCCCGTTTGGGCTCAATAAACCTTCCTGTAGTAAAATAATAGTTATTTTTCATAAATTTCGCACATAAAATTGTACATTTTTTCTGACCAAGGTTGAATCAGTTGAATCAGAGGCATATTAGGGAGGTTTCAAGGGGTCTGTACCCCTCTTGAGGTCTCAAATATGGAAAAAATGATAAAATTTCACTTTCTGTTAATGCCTTTTTTTTTCAAAAAATTTTTTCTCTCGCTTCGCTCGCCACTTAGGCTGATTAAATTTACTTGTTTCAACAAAGTGATGACCATTTTTCAAAATTTTACATGAAATCACTTTTTTACTCATTCTCTTCCCTTGCCATGAATGTTTACCTGGCTGTTCTTTTTTCTAAATGATTTTTTTTCTATCAATTCACCTTGAAATATTCGAAGTAGAGTTGGAAATTTTCACTGGCTGTGTACCTACCTAGTTGGAATTTCAGTTGATCGAATGAACGTGGGATCATACGCAAAAAAGGAAAATTTTATCGAAATGGAAATGTTTGGAACCCCTGAAAAAAGTGAAAATTCCCATCCTACGGATTATACGAGCTGAAATAACAACGGTATCTCCATTCAAAACGAAATTTTTTCTATTTACTTTACCAATAAATTGTATTTTTACGACCCACTGAAAATAAGAAAATGAAAAATCGCTTTTAAATGATCATTTTGAGAAAATTCGCGCTTATTATGCCCATATTTTAATTAAAATTCTCTCGAATTTTTTTTTTCAAATTTCTCGAAGATTAAAGAAACATTAAAGGGGTTAGAAGGTTACCATTTTTATCACATTTGACCCTCATTGAGCTCTATTACTTTTATCTTTTCCAAACAACGGTCGAAAAAAACTAATCGATACAAATGGCTCAATACGTCGGCTACCTTCTAAAGGAATCTCATTCAATTTGCTGGTATTTTATAGCACCACTTTTAAAATATTCGTAAAAGGTGAAAAAAATATGCCTACACGGTTTACGCACAAATTGTTCATAAATTCCTTACCACGTGTTTCCAATTAAATGAATTCATTCTCGCGGTATCTATTCGCTAGGGGAAGGGAGGGGGTTGGCTTATGATAATTTCAACAAAATTTCCAACTCGTTTGTCCTTAGCTGCAGATACTAAACGTTTAATCATGGGTGATAATCAAGGTAAACACGTGATTTTTCGGCGACAATGATACGATTTTATCACTTCGAATATGATTTCATCGATATAAATTCGTGTCGTAAATCATATACGCGAGATTGAGAAAATGATCGGATACTTATTAAAGAGTAAAAATTGTTCGTAATATATTTTATAAAATATAGATATTCAGGTTAAACGTAGATAATTTTCGATCGCAAAAAAATTTAGCAATTTTTTTTCCTCTTTGAGAAAAAGAAAACAAAAAAAAAACGATTATTTTCGAGCTGGGGAAAAAAAAGTATAAGGTGAACACGTTGGTTGAATGATTTGAAGGCCTTAAATATAATACAAATAACGACCCAATAAATGCGTTAAACTGATTAATTAAAGTTGAATGGCCATACCTTCTTTTGTTTAGGTTGTAATTTTTTTTACGATTTATTTATAGGTATATTTTCGAACGTATATTTTTAACCCGATACTTATGCTATACCTACTTATGCGAATTTTCTCGTTTTTTCCCCTCCGGTCGAGTTATAAACCGGCGAAAAAAAATTCTAACAAGAATAATGGCAATTTAGAAATAATTTTTCTTAAATTTCGGCGCCACGTTTAGTTTTTATGTAAGTACCCATGCTTACATTCCACGAGTCGTTTAAAAATCACGTGTTAACGGCCCATCGTGCCAAAAAAATTCTCCATTAATTTTTCAGCGATTTTTTTAATCCGGCGAATTAATTACCCGAGTACGTTACTTTTCGTAATTCTTAATGGATGAAAGATTTTTAAAAAAGTGCATTTACGAGTCGCTAATGAAACTGGTTCTCGAGTATACAAAGGTTGTTGCGGAAAGGTTCAACCACGAGACCTTGAAAATATCGCTTTTAGGTGAATGATTCTTTTTTTTCTTCTTTCATTAATGCATTCGCAATGAGAATACATCCTCTATTCACGAACCCATTGAATTGATCGCTTTTGCTACACGAGACCGCTACGAACGGGAAACAATCGTCGAACAATGGATCGAATTGCTATTTTGGTCCAAGTTCTCCATTCAAAACACAATCTATCGGATGAAATATTCGCAGAAATGATGGAAACGTGCAAACTTAGCTCGTATTCTTTTTTTAATTCGTATTCGTCAACGTGGAAAAAAAAGGTTTAATTGGCGATCGTTGCGCGAAAGTTGTCGTAAAAGTGTCAAAATGAGAAAAAATCTCGACGAAGGTTTGACGAAAAAAACTTGGCGCGGTCGAACGAAAGCGAAAATATGAATGAACCGGAGACCGACCTCATTAGTAAACTTGAGAGTCGAGCGTTCCAATGATGTCGGAACGATTTACGTCACAGGAGATCGTTTTTCACCACCGTATGATTCGAGCAGACACGAGGGAAAAAAAACTGGCAGGCTTTTCTTGAATCGTGAATTACCGCGGATTTATCCTGATTCGGCGTTGATAAAATTAAATAATGACTCGGACTTCCGCCTATTGTGCGATGACGTGAGGTAATTTTCTATCTACTCTTGGGTACAATGTACACAGACGTCACCGATGAGCACAAAAGAATACAACGGTCCGTTTGGTTTGGTCGTTGGTCGGTCTACGAAAGCGAATTTTCAAGTGCATCGCATATCATACATTCGTACCTAAGTTTGGCTTGTGTTCAGATAATACCGACATGTGGCATGGGCAAAAGACCCAGTTTTGTTATATACGTTTAATCTTATATAATATATACGTATGCTCGACGTATACTACACTTTGAAATGCTCGCGAAGCCTTTGAAATTCGTCGGCTTTAACCTGAAGTACCGACCACGAAAATGGGAATTAATTCGATGACATTTTCAAGTAATCAACGCTACAACTACGCCAAAGTTTCGTATATTACCTTCGGTTATACATGTAGAAATTCAACCAACACCTAACTTATTTCTCGTATTAGTACCATATCGTACGTTTAAGTGCCTTAATACATTGAGATTTACGACTACATACGAAATACAGCACATCGTTTGAAATTCTCGTTATTCGAGAGAATATCGAGAACAGAACGATAATCGAACCATTAATTCCCACCTTAATCGAGCTTATCTAGTTAATACACGATTATTTAGTATGTTGATACAAGAAGAGCTTTTTTAATTTAACGTATCTACCTATATAAAAAAAAAAAACACGTCAATTTGACAAATTCGAGTATTTGATAAAACCTCATATACGCGGTAAACAAATTACTCGAAAGATTACCGACGCAAGGCTCGCGTTACCGTTTTTATTATATAACAAGATTAACGTAATCGATCAACGTTTCGGACACGAGTATGGGGAAAAAATTATACGTAGACACCAACTGGCAGATTATACTTGCGTTTTTGAGTAAACACGTTGGTAGATATACGTACGATTTATAATTAATATATGCAAGGTTAACGAATCGTTAAATCTGTATATAGGTTTATTACCTACGTACGTAGGTCTAGGTACCTTCGAAGTGGACCGTAATTGTGCATACCTACTTCAGTATTAAAGAAGGTTATAATTCCAGACAAACTGAGACGTAAATTTTGCTCGATTTCAATTATGAACGCGGATAAATTTAGAGCTGGGGTAAATTAAAAAAATTAATACTAAAAATTGATGATCTAAAAGTTAAGACCATCTGATATGATAATATTTTTGAAAAGAAAAAATTGAAAAACTTGAAAATTTAAGGTCACCTCATCTGGCTATTTTCAATTAGTGCGGTAGATATTTACTTATCTTACATTTCAACAAAAAGGCAAAAAAAATATATTTTGGGTCATGAGGTCAATTCTTTTAAAAGTCTGTGACATGGATATGGAATATAATAAATTTCGAAAAAATTACTTTCTGTTAAATGTCAAAAGAGAAAATTTTCTCATTAATTGGGGCGAAACATTTTTAGTGGTCAAGATGTGGAAATTTATGGGCCATCGTAGATGAGTTCTTTTAGATTAATTTCAAAGAGCATGAGAAATTACAAATAGGCATAGGTGAACACAAATTCTAGCCATAAATTTGAGGGTGAAAAGGGGTTAGTACCGATAAAACACTTACACCTGCTTGGATCAATTACAAGATCCTTAACTTACGACACGATCGATTTCTTCGAACACTTGCAAGATCTAAAACACTGAGTCGATACAATTATCCGCGAATTACCAGAAATGCGAAATTCGATCAATGAATTCTTTAAGCCATAGTTGGAGATCTTTTTAAGTTCTGAAGAGTTTTTGGATCAATAACCAACACATGATTTTTTCCATAATAACTGTATTAGATACAATTGCAGGATCTCGAACTGGATCTTAGTCTCGTCAAAAGATGATTCCTTGATACATGAATTTTACTAGCGTGGGATATCAACCAATATTGACCTAAAGTTGACAAAAAACCAACCTCTTCCCATTCAATTAACCGGCTCGTACTATACTGATTATTGACAATACTCATCTTTTGGGGACTTCATTACCACGGCTGAGTACGATCCGAAGTTCTAAAAATTTGCTAAATCCGAATAGATCGATGGTTTGATCTAAAGTTACCTCAGAGGACCACAATGATCCGTGATTCGAATAATTTTTAGACCATCACTGTAGCTCAAGATTTGATCATTTGTGACTCGGATCATTTTAACGTCTTATGATCATTGATCTTGACTTGATTCTAATTTTTTGTTTCTTTTTTTTTTGATTTGGCTGAACGCTGTTAGACCAAGGGAGTTGGGGGGATAAAGAGTCATTTTCACTTAAAAATGACGACATTGTATTTTTTTTAATCACTAAATTTTGATGCAAATTTGAAATTGGCGACCTTCGTTCAAAAAAAAAAAAAAATGAAAGCGTTTTTAAAAAGTACATTTTACGTCAAAAAATTTCACCGACCTCTGTTAATAATGCCAACTTTAGTTCGTCCTTGAACTTTTGCATCATCCTAAAAAAAAAAGGAGTTTTAAAATGAACTACAGGGGGTGAGGGTGTCACGAGTAAATCCACGTACCAACTAACCAGGTAACCCAATTAACAAAAATTGAACTTGGTTTTGTGTAAATTAGTTGAATGAGCAACTTTTGTGGTTGAAAATTATATACATGTCAAAAATTTCAGTAATAGAACATTAGAAACACGTGGTTTTCATGAAACGTTGTCAAGGTAATCTAAAAAAATATCAATTCCTGCAAAAAAGAGGATCTTGGATCTAGAAAATTCGAATTTTACTCTTTCAAAATAGATATTACATACGATTTTCAAGAAGATATTTTCCTTCTAAACTGATTGGGGAAAAAGGGCAGGAGAAATGAAAAATTCGGTACTGTCACGAACTAAACATTCGCTCGAATTAAGAAAATAATAATCCAAATATCCCACCATCCTCTTCCCCTTTTCTTCGAAGACCTTGCACACAAACTTTATTGGCAGACGGTTCAAAGATCAACAATTCGACAACTCGAACGTACAAATATAAACGTAAACACGCGGTTAATTCGGTTGAAAAAAATCGACAACTGCGTTTTGTTTCGCGTCTCGTCGCAACGTTCGACTCCGAGTCGGAGTCGTTAAAACATTACATAATTTCGAATAAGGCACGAGCTATAACGGTGATAATTACTCTTTCTCAATTAGGTAAGCTTCGTTATGTACACGTAGGTGGAAAAAGAGAGCGAGAGGAATTTCATCCAAGTTGAAAGTTGATTGAAACGTGCGCCGATTAGCGTCGATGTTAAAACACTAACTTCATTCGAATCGAAAAAGCCAACCAAAAAAAAACTATGCTTTAATCGACTCGCTTTAACACGAATTCCTGCGAGGCTCGACAGATCGAAGGGTACAGGGGTGAGAAAAAATAGCGAGTACTTAAAATCGGTAAAAATATTACAAAACTAATTGTTATTTTCCGTCGTCGAGTTGGTGTTAATTTAAAGGTACTCGGCATGGAATTTTTATAACGAATACTCGTAAAACTGTAACGATTTCCGGCGTGGCGTACGTCGGCTACTGCGGCGCCTTTTAATAAACCGGTAAATGATTTGTAGCAATCGAGTAAGAAAAAATGGAATTTTTTATGTTACAGATTCGTAATCAATTTATTAATCACCAATTTACTGACTTGCTGGGTGCTGCTGCCGTTGTTGGTGTTTGACAACATTTGGAGGAGGATTCCTGTCGGCGCCGAATTCGTAGCTTGTAATTACGCTCCGATATGCGCCATCAACGAAGGTATCGCTATTGGTTTATGCGCAGCGACGGTATTATCGGTACTGATGATCGGTATCGATCAGTATTTCGCCGTCATAGATCCGTTAAGATACCATTCATCAATCAACGCGACCACTTCGGTTGTAATGATGGCGATTTCGTGGACAATTTCTGCATCGTTCGGCGTCTTCGGCAGCCTCAGCATAAATGAAAAAAGCACATGGTATTCCTGCGCCCTGCTTCGACCAGGGGACTTTGCTTTCTTGCCAAAAATCTACCAGCTCGTGTTTCCCGTTGTTTTCGTCATCGTGGTATTCGTGGCGCCTTTCGTGGCAGTTTGCTGGATCTACATGAGTATCTGCTCGGCGGCCCATGAAAACAATCAACGCACCAAACGCAACGGATCGGCTAGTAATTGCGTAGCGGAGCAGGCTCCGCTCGATTACACCATCGTCAGCACCATACACGAATCGGTCGAGTTCGATCCGAATGATAAAAAGATGACCAACGTCGAGCTGCCTAAACCGTTACATCATTCTTCGACCAAGAGCAGCCTCAAGAGTACCTCTAGCTCGATAGTGAACTCGTTACGTCATCGAATTTCCAACGCTAGCATGTTCAGGTACCGCGAGGAAACCAGAGCCGCTAGGATATCGGCGCTGGTCATCGTGATGGCGTTATTTTGTTGGCTTCCTTTCACGCTGATGATCTTAATCCATTCGCCGTTACTGGGCAACATAACGTTACCCCATTTCGTCAAACAAATCGGCATCTTGTCTTTGGCATCGAACGCGGTCGTATCTCCGTTAATATTCGCCCACCGCAATCGACGCATTCATCGCGAACTCTGCAAGTTATTTCGGATCTCCAAACGACGCACCAGTTTTTACGATAACCTGAATGCTGTCAGACGCAGCAAATCGATGAAAAAACGCCCCATATACAATCCGGATGCCACCATCAAGACCAAGAACACTGATTTACTCATATCGTTGACCGGCAACGACGTCGAATGTGTACCAGCCACCGCCACCAGAAGTCCAGCGTTTTTTCAAAAAGCCGTTTCTATTTTGAGCAGGGTGTGGAGCGTGACTAAAATAGAAACGGGAAATCAGAAAGCATTGCACCTACCGGAAATTGCCTTGGAAACAGATACTAGTCGAAGTTCCTTTTCCAGTAATGCTAGCAGCGGATCTAACCATCGATCGACATCAGCCGCTTCCATAAGTGATATCGTCGAAGAAATCTAGTCATTTTGCCAATACGTCCCTCTTTTTCTAATCTTCTCCTTGTTCTCTCAGTCTCTACTTATCTCATCTCTCTCCTGGTCACGATGATATCCTTGTCGAACGCCTAGTTCGATCCTCCAGAGATCCGAGTTTCTTAGATGGATTTAGACGAAATGCAATGTATTTATTGACGCAGCCCGAGCTGGAGTTTTTTTTTGACTGTATGTCAAAGCCAATGGTGTACCGGATGGTTGAACTAATGTAGGTAGTTGTGTTACAATACATACGAATATTATAAATTCGCGATAATGTAGGTAGGTAGGTACCTACGTGTGTTGATGTTCCATCTTATGCTGCTGTTTATTTTACCTACCAAATATTTCATAATTACAGTCGATTATATAAATTTTACACCTCCTGAATAGTAATCGAATCTGTTCCTTTATCGTCTCGACATACACATTGGTATACCTAAGTTAACCTAAAACTATATTCTTTTTTGCAAGATTCGGCAATTCAGCGGACCAAAAATTTATCTACGTCATACTAGTTAATCATTTTCTTCTTAAATTACTTACGTAGTACTTTGTTTCCTCGTATTTGAAAACTCTCGAGTCGACTACGCCGAATCATTCGAATATCTGCCAAGTGTATTGGGAACAGTTTATAAATAAAATTACCACCGTCTCTCTCTCTCCTTTTCTCTTGCGTCTTAGTACATACTCGTAATAAGCAAAGAGTTCTCGTGATTTTAGTTTATCCCCCTTACCCTCCCCCCTCTGTGATTTTATACATATTACTTCGTAATCGATATTTATAAATACCTAAATTTTGTTTTTTCTTTGCGAACGAATCCTTTTAATTTAAGAATTTCCTATTATCAATCGTATCGAAAAGAAAACCTACTCTATGTTTTAAATTTTTTTTTCAAATTCAGGAGGTTACTTTACGTATATGCTTATTTATTGTTGACCGATAATACGATACCAAAGAGCAGAATTTTCCTATTTCATAATCCTATATTATACTTCGATTCTGCTTACGTTTATATTATCGGCATCTTTATGGTGTATTTTCATTATGTATAATAATATTGGTTTCGTAAACTACCTACGTATATTACCTACCTATACCTATAGTAATTCTATTAAGACGAAATCTCAATTTTCATGCAATTTGCGTGTAAATCGATCGCAAATCGTAGGTATCTGTATAATATTTTGGGCCGAATGATCGGCTTTTTTGATGATTTTTCAACATCTCTTGTTATATATCGCTGTTTTTTACCTACAGCTGTAGCGATAATACCTTGATAGGACTCGGTAAGATGATATTGGAATGTAAAATTCCATTACAATCTTTTTTTAAAAACTCTGTGTAGTTGTGGACGTTTTAATAAGCTCAAATTTTTACTCGATGAAGATTTTGATGAAGTTTTAACGATTTTTAGTTTCTTATAACAAAGGACAATTTTAATTGAGGAATGATTTTTCCGGTCATAGTTATATAGGGTGTACAGTAAGGTTGTCCTTATTTTCAACTTTTAAATTTTTTTCCCTCCCATCCCCCAAAATTGTTCCTTCTTATGAGAAAATAATTCTCTATTTTTAATTTTTTCCCACTGAATTTTCAAGTAGAGCCTTCAACCCCCCTCCCATTAAAATTAAAAAAAAAATTAACAGACGAATTTTTAATTTTTTTGGTTTTTATCATTCCAGGCCCTTCCAGACGAACCACCCTAGTATACAGGGTGTCTAAAAAATCAAAAAACGTGTTTTTTTTCTTGAAAATTTCAAATAACAGAAGGGAATTTTAATTCTATCTAAAAGTAGCACTAATCGAAATGCATTTTAAAAATCGGTTCAGTGGTTCTCAAGCAGATACCAATACTTCGAATTAGAAAAAATGAATAAGATTTCAAATAAAACATTAGCAGGGTTGAAAATTGATCATTTTTTTGACCTAGAGCTTTTGATATTGGTTCAATAATTCTCAATCATTTGTAAATTCCAAAAAAAAAAAAAAAAAAAAAAAAAAAAAAAAAAGGGAAATTTTTTAAAAAAATTGTAAAACATTAAAAATAAATTTTTTTTTAAAAATGGGG
>FIZU01041165.1:0-16542 GCA_900064475.1 Pseudococcus longispinus | reverse complement strand
TATGAAGGAGGTGAGCACAAACGAAAAGTTTGAGTGCACAATCAAGCACAAACGAAGCACAAACGATTGCACCTATTTTCATTGTTTGTGCTCATTTGGGGGGGGGGGCTGGCGTGACGGAGCCAACGATACCTTCGCTAAGTCGAACTTCCATAATTCGAACTCTTTAATAACTCGAACTATTTCTCCGGTCCCAACTGGTTCGAGTTATCGAGATTCCGCTGTATTCTATACCGAATGTTCGCCTCGATAATGGAAATTTAGTTAAGCAACAATGGATATGTATTTATGTATTCGGCATAAATATTTAAAATAATAACCTAGCGCTTAATTTCTATTTTACTCGGAGAATTTCGCTATATGCTGTTGGAAAAAAATTCTTTCAGTTTCAGATTACCCAAGTCCAGGTGACCGTACAAATTGGAAATCGAATCTAAGAACCAAGTTTTCTCTCTGGTTTCCTGGTAAAGATCAAAAACAGTACTTTTCCCCAATTCTTTATTTTTGATAGCCTGCAAAAATAGATGGGTAGGAATGAAACATGAAATTACACTACATATTTGTAACCTTTGATTATATTTATACTTCGCGAAGTATATACATAATCAAAGTTTGTAACTAAGAAGAAAGCGATGTATGTATACTAATATGCCTACGCACCTTTTCTAGACATTCGACCAGAACAAAGCTATAGCAAGTGGACGTGAACGCGGAAACATCTTGATTGAAATGACACAGCTCCAAATCATCTTGTTTAGCGGTATTCGTCAACGCTATTACTGCGCGTAATACACATAGAGAAAAATATAATAAATATCCGCGGCTCGTAGGCTATACGTAATTACTTATATAGGTATGTGCTTGGATTTTTCAGACTATCCGACTTCAACACAAGTAAATAAGTAAGCACAAATCCTATACTTACCTACGTATAGTATTTACATGTACTTGCGCAGGTAGGTACATTTATGTAGGTACAGGTAATACATACATAGCTGGGGTTGCACGGCGAAATTACGAGCAATTTACTTCGAAAATTTTCTATTTTATTATCGATACGTACCGTGCAACCCTACGAGCAAGACGAAGAAGAAATTCAACTTCAATTACAAAAAATAAGACTTGGACTTTTGAATGTTATCCAAGTAGGTACCTATAGCACAACATTGAAAAAATGCGATTGTACTTACTATTGCAATTCTCGCAATGATAACCATCGAACATTGAACCGGCGTTCTGACCATCCACCACTATAAGCATCTGCAAAAAGAGAAACATTAGATTCACTAGTTCAGGCACATAAGAAGAAGTTAGAAGACACCAAAAGATGTGCGTGTTTTTTTTAAACGCTGCCGTACTAATAGGATGAGGTAATTAACTACCTAGTACCTACCTACGTGGGCTACGTAGCATGCATATGAAATATGAAACTATCTAAGATTGTTTACTCCGTCTCCACTCACCATCTACCAAGTCTAGATAGGTACCAGTTCCATGCAACATAACTACGCAGGTAGGTACGTACATGCTCGAATAGGTACCGTACAAATAGTACAAGAAATTCTTGAAATACGAGAAGTTTTGTCAACTACCAAAGCCGACAGCACAAGGTAGGTAGGTGTAGGTATGTAGGTATAAGTAATTCAGAATTTGAAAATACGTACGCTCTGCCATACCTAGGTATCTAATCTATGTAGGTTGGTACTTTAACTAGCGAAATCGATACCCACCAATTTTTGCTATAGGTATTTCACTTCAACTAACCTGTTTGAATTTATTTTCCTCTTTTAAATCTTCGAGAAATGGTACAAATTTTTCCGCGTATAAATATTGGTTATTCGTCAAAGTCATAACACCGTAATCGCCGATATTGATGAAAACTAAAATAACAGTATCTTGAGGTCCGCTGAAAAAAGAAGTAAAAGTAAAAACAAATCCCGTAGGTAGATCTATCTAGATATTCGTAAATCTTGGGTAGGTAGCTTAGCTAACTACGAGTAGCTATAATTGCGAGGTCTTGAAGTGCATTTTTTTTTCTCTCGAAAGAACTGTAGGTACCTAGCACCTACAACTAGATGCGCGAATAATATTACTGACAACTGACAAGTGACAAATGAGGAAGTATAGCTTTCTTCGTACTCTATCTGCACGCCGCCGTCGCCGCCGCCGATAAAAGCGTGGTGCGTTGGGCGTTGTAAAATTGATGTTAACTTAGAAGCAGCGTAGATGTACTACGTATAGATAGGTACTCGTAAAAGGTATGCGTGTACTTATCTCGTTGTGGGGTAAAGTAAAGCCCCAAAGGCTCTGGTGTGACAAGGGGGTAAGTCGGCCCCTGGTCGAATTTCAAAATTTTTTCAGGGCTTCCGATTTGTTATGGTAAAAGATAATTTTAGAGCTTATGCAGAATCCTTGGGCTCACCCCCTGGGGGTTGGACCCCCCAAATAGTGATTTTAAGCTAACTCGAACAAATATAACAATTACTACGCGAGTCCAAATCAGGAGAAATATGTAAAAAAGGTTATTCTTTTCAATATTTTAGTACTGATACATGCCGGTGGTACCCTTGCTTATGCGTAAAACGCTCAAAAACGTGTTAAAAACTGTAGATTTTAGAATAAAGGATTAAGTGAGAAATTTTCGCACTCACTTCGCTCGTGCGTTAATTCTTCTGCTGCTTTTTAAAAAAGTTATAAAATTTGAAGGTAGGTACTACATATTTTGGCACCCTCCTCGCATACCTTCTTCCCGTTGGCTTCAAAAAATGTTCAACTCGCGGGCCAACTTTTTTCATGCCAGTCTGACGCTGGTGGGTACCTACCTATATCTTTTATTTCTTTGTAACTCTTTCAACCCCCCACTAGAGAGCAATATGTGCAGCGGCCAAGCGGGAGGGCGGAGTGTCAAAACTCAAATTTCACTTGTTCGGGAGGGGGCGGACTGAGGGAGATACCAGAGACCAGACAGGTGACACTAACCACCCGACTTTGAGCGCCCCCCTCCTTATCCCTCGAAGCTGAGGGTTTAAAATTTTCTACATCGCTTCTCCATCTCCAACATGAAAATGAAGCAACCCTTTAGATTTGGTCAAAATTAGAGCCACATTTTTTAAAATAGGTACTCCATTCAAGCGTACGTAATTATGTATGAGGGTGTACAATTAAACGTAGGTAGGTATCTGTATGCTGTAGGTACTCGTACCTAAAAACCCGTACATACCTACAATTGATACCGACTTTTCAGACTTAAGGCACGGCTGTATGCACTATGCAGCTATATTATAGGTATGCCTATGCTTCGTGCTTACCTTTTCAACACTTTTTCGCCTCCGATTCCTTTGACCGCCGTTGAATTACCTCTTAGTATTTCGTAAAATAATTTCGTAGTCATATCCTAAAACAGGATTGGCATTAAGCTAATTATCTACTAGGCCTAAAAAAGAAATACACAGGTACCGTGACATGGGGATACTTTGAACAACGTGACTTTTTCGTTTAAACGCGCTCTCGCGAAGAATGCATCAATGATCGAATGGGTAAAACTGCTCAGATGTGTAGTGGAGTGTTGGTAGGAATGTCCCCTCGATGAAAACCTTCAACATTTTGGGGTTGAGTTTACCCCCTTTCGAGTTGAAATTTGCAATAAAAAAAACTACAAATTCTTAACACGATAAACTTCAAAGCACCAAACTTCAGTTCCCATATTCGGAAGTAACTAAGCTGAAATATCAACTTGGTGGACATTTGGCTTCAATATGAACCAATGTTACCTCTATACCAAAGTTGATCGTTTTTGAGATAATTCGTATTTTGTATGCTGAGGCAACATTGAACACCATTTAAAATCTGTTTTAATACCTATTACGTTTTTTGGATAGTGAGTGCTTGTGTAGGACCTCCAGGAGTGAGAATATATGAAATTTTTTCAGAAAATTATTTTAGCAACGCATTAGAAAAAATTAAGATTGACGTAAAAATCCTAGATTTCAATTTTGCTTACGTTTTTTCGGGTTATTTCGCCTTCAGCTGTTTGATTTCGCTAAAAGTGAGCTAGAACTTAGTATTCCGACTATTTTCGATGTGAGAAATCAGATACATAAAAAAAATGGAGTGTACAGAGTTACGTCAACTAGTGGGGTAACTTTGAACACACGTTGAGCTGGAATATTGAGCGAACTAAAAGAGGTAGGCGGATGAACAAAAAATGTTCCCGTTGGTCTCAAAGAATACTATCCTAATCCAGAAGCTCAAAATTCAAAGTTGAAAACTCATGGCGGTACGCGACGAAATGTATCAAACTGTACTCAAAGTATCCCCTGTCACGGTACCTATCTTAGAAAAATAATCGACGATTTAGTCGACAATCGATAATTAATCGTCCAACAAAAGCAAAGAAAAATCCTCCATTTCAGTCGGAAATTTCCACCTTTTAGGGTCGTTTCCTCGCTACTTATATTTGTAGGTCTAGATACATTCGTATCTACGCATATTCTACAAACCTAGGGTATAATAGAGATAGTTGGATACGTTACCTACACGTAATGCTTTACTCACTTGCGAATTATACGTAACCTCCACGTCGCCGTATACATTATTCGATAATTCGTTATGTCGTCGTTCTCCGTGTACAACTTTACCGGGTACAGAATTTCTGAAATATGATATATACGATAATACCCACGTATTACGCTGCTTAGTGAAATAAAAAATCTCCTTAAGCGAGTAAATATACTAATAAGTGAGTAGTCAGTATCTATACCTAAGCGATCGCATATTCGGAAACTCACTTATTTACTTACTTAATTACTGTGGTAAGTGCGGCGATTCCTGATTCGAATCACCAGTATGAATTGTAAAAGCAGACTAGAATTGCGCACCGATCTGATTCACGTACCTAACTACGTACCTAGTACCTACTACGGTATACCTACGCATTCAAACGAATCGCAATTTCGAGAACCAGATTCCTCACTTTCTTCGAACCACTCGAATAAGATTCTCCAATCGAGTAAATGTTCGTTATTTCCATTTCTTAAAAAAATTTTGTAACATTTTCAGTGAATTTCACAATACTTGCTGATTTTTTTCAAGATTTTTACTCCAAGTCGAGTATAAAAGAATTGCAAATTCATACTCGTAGAATCTGATTTCCGTATTCGATTCTCAAAAATGACGAATCGGCGCATCTCTATAATTATACGTGTACTCGTACGTATCTACTCGTAGTAAATACCCACTTCCGAAATAACAAAATTGAAAACAATTACATTATCGAGTCGGAGATATTATAGGTAGGTATTTGAAACGGTAATTTTTCGATTTTTAGCCACCCCCTACAGCGAAGGAATAGTAAGGAGCGTGCAAATACTGCCCATAAAGGGGTCGTGTGGGGTATCATTTTAAAGCTCTCACCGAGAGCTTCACAATGATGCCCTCAAAACTGAATAATAATGTCGAGGTTTTTTGTTTTATTTCATTTTTGTAAAATTAGTACACATTTCTTTAAAAAGTCGAAAAACGAACAAAAAAAATAAGGTAGGTATCACTGATTAGATACCAGAAAAAACGAAGAAAATCACGCATTTTTGCATGAAAATTACTTTTTACCGACTAACTCTTCTTTTTACAACTTTTCAATGAATATCTCTATCTACAGATAATACGTAGGTAGGTAGTAGGTACCTATGCGGGTCGGTAAAAAAACAAAAACGCTTACGAATATGTGAAAATAAATAGGTATGTACATACTTGACATGGTAGGCGGCCGCATCGGGAGATATTATGATGAGATTTTCTTTCTTTTTTCCCGCCAACAAGTGGCACAATTTATAGATTCCACCCTAAAAATGCGTACGATAAAGTTGAGATTAAAACCTATATGTTATTTGGTAGGTATACGAGGGTCTATGGAAACACGAATACGATCGAGTATTTTCATTTTCAAAGGTACGTAGCCTACGTAGGTAAGTACTTACTTCGAAACCGTAAGTGTATGGGTACAAATTGTATCCAGCCACACAAACAACCCATGTTTGTCCTGCAGGCGCACTGGCGGTAACCGGTCGCACTAAGCTGCAATAGCAGAATAAACCGCAACAAAACAACGTTATCCAAGAAAAAGAAAACCGATCCATTTTGCAAGTTTCGAATCGAGAACGACCAATGGTAAACGGCAAACAGCGAAATACGCGTAGGTTTCAAACAATGACGATGCAACTTCGGAGGCTGCGAATAAATAGCAAGTGTAAATACTAAGTAGTATGTACCGGTATATATGTACGTACTCGTACGTAGGTAATGTACGTGAGGTAGGTACGAATATCAAAACTTTACGTACTTGGGGCGACGTATAGGTATGTCAACTTGATGCGCATCTGCGTAGTCGTAGACGTACGTACACTCACCTATCCGATGATTCGAATATCGATATAAACCAACTTCGACGCGATAATTTGTAAACAATTAATTCTCCCTCCAATTTTTTTTTTTTCTCTCTCTCGATAAGTACTAATTTTTAAACCGAATAGGGGGGAAAAAGAGAGAAAAAAAAAGTAATTTCAATTGCAGAAAGACATACTCGTATGACGAAGGAGAAAGGTACGATAAGAATAATTCGACCAAGAGTGCCTAGGTACTTGAAAATATGTACACTCGACTTATTGTACTTCGTTTCAATATTAGTATAAAAAGTAAAATTGGTTAAGAAAAAAAAAAGAAAAGATAATAGGTACGTGCTACGTACCTCTTTAAGTACGTTAATAACAAGCGTGAAATAATTAAACGAAAAACAGTAAGTAGGTTCCTAATTTATTCAACTAGCGAGATAAAGCGATTTTTGACGAATTTAGAGCTTTATTGGCGAGCGAAGCGAGGAAAATGAATCAAAATCGTTTGACATCATTTATGTCTCTAGTTGGGTAGGATATTTCTCGTTAACGCGGGAGAAAAAAGCTTCTTTTTACTACCTTATGATGAACGGGGGGCGGGGGGGGGGGCGAATACCAAAAACCTTTAGCGTACATACGTAGGTAGGTACCTAGGTACGTGCGTACCTACATATCTAAATAAGAGTAAGATCTAGTTACCTACCTATGTATAGTTAGGTAAAGTACGGGCTACGGCTGATAAAATAAAGTAAGGCCGAGGTTATAGTGACGATGAAGATGAAGATGGAGATTTACATCTTCACTCCCATTGGTTGGTGATAAGCGATTGGCCAATCAGGTTGACGATTGGAAGATTGAAAGTTAATTTCATTTAACTTTCGAGCTTCAATCTTCATCTTCCATCGCCACTATAACCTCGGCCTAAGCCCTGCAAAATCCAGCAAAAAACAAACAGACTCTCAATTCGTAACCATCAGCAACTACATGACCAATACCATACGGCTAGCCTATTATCATTCGCATCACTACATAGGTACCTACTCGTACGTAAATAAAGGTACCTCTACCTTCACCTATACCTTACACAATGGGTATTGCGTGTAGACAAACTTGGTGTGCCTACGGTACCTTTAGCAGGTAGGTAGTAGGTAAAAGTACAACTTTACAACCAACCTATGCACAGGCTCACGCGCAAGTCTGTAGAAATCTTTGAAAAATTTGTTTTTGTGTGCGAGACATTACCTACATTTTTCAATACAACACCGAGTCACTGAATAGCAGAGATGGGCAGATCATGAAAAAAATTCAGATCAGATCGCGATCAGTTCAAGCAAATGTTCAGATCGCGATCTTTTTAAAAAAATATCAATTTTCAAATTCATCAAATTAAAGCATATTATATTATGATAATGATGTTTTACAATGGCAGTGAATTTCTAATGCACTTTTCACTTTTCAGTTCATTGAAAACTGAAAACTGAAAATTTTATTAGAAATTTCTGAATTCAGTGGTCAGTGCCGCCATCATTTTGATATTTAAAAAAAAAAAAAAAAGACCAGATCACCAAATTTTCGACAAGATTAGATCAAAAAATTTTGAACAAGATAAGATTAAAGATCGTGTCGATTGCGATCTTGATCTGATTTTTTTCCGCGATCTGCCCATCTCTGCTGAACAGTGAACACCGAGAATCTCGATTTTTAACCATCAGCTCAGCCACTCTTGTTCAACGAGTGATTGACAACTGTCCTCCGATTCAGAGTGCGAGTGGTACCCAGACCTACGTTTGTCCAAACTCGTAAGTACCGAATCGGGTTTAGTGCTAAATGCAGAATGGTTCGGGAAGAGGCGAAAATTCGCATAACGCTTTTTTATGGTCTCCTTTCCTTTACCCTACATCTTGCTGCTGAGGCTGCGCTCAGCCAAATTGATCGAATCCTCATACGTCGTACCACCAGTGCCGCATTTACTGAATTGCCGCTGTAGGCAAAATCATTTTCGCCGCTTTTTCAAGGGACAAAGGGGGGATCAGAAATATTAAAATTGCCAGAAAAGTATCAAAAATAGACCTGCGTATCCATTTATTGAATTTCTACACACTTTTTCGAAATTTGAATGGAAATTTCAGAGAGAGGGGGAACACAAAACTTGGGTCTAGATATTGAAATAATTGGGAAAAAATCTCATTATCTCGAATCATTACTTACCCCTGCTTAATTGCACTTTAAATGATGTCTACTCTCCAAATCTAAAAATTATTTAAAAAGAAAAGGATTTCTGATGATTGGGTGTAAAGATTTTCATGAAAATGGTCCAATGTATTTGATTATTCATTTTTTTCAAAAATACCATTAACAGCGATTTTCTATCCTCATTGCATTTTCCAGGGGTCAAGTGAAACAAAGCTGATCAAATTTCATATCGTGCGTTAGGAGTAACAAAGAGTTTCATCACTGATCACTTTCATCACTTTCATCTCCAAAATGTGCAATTTTCCGATTTTCTTCTTTTTCTGAAAATTCTGCCGCGCCGCAAATTTTGCCGCTGTAGGCAACTGCCTATTTTGCCTAATGGTAAATGCGGCACTGCGTAGAGTGCGTACCACATTGGCGAAACGCCGCGCGATTTTTTGGAAATGACCCTATTACGGTCACTTGTGTTTGAACATTCCCCTCCTCCTCCTCCTTCTCATCATTTTCCTTTCTTCCACGTTCCACCCCTCTCGCGTGCAACTCGGAGTAAAGTAGGTACCTACCTACCTACCTACCTCGGCAATCACTGCAACTGCGAGTACGTCTACTTAGTTACGGTATCGCTTTGCTTACATCACCTACAAGATACAGTAATTACGTAATTTATGTAGGTAGGTAGGTAGCTAGGTACCAAAATCTGGGCGTACGTGTTACGTTAGTGTGTCCGTTATTTTAAAAAATTTTGAAATGGGGGGAGTGAACCCCCTAGATCTCTTCTCTATCATCTAAAACTAATCATAGAATTTTTTCAGATTTTTTGAATAAAATTAACCCGGCGCCCACGAGCCTTGAAGTTCAACATGAGATTTACATAACGATTTTACGTTGAACACTTGATTTCTGAAAAATGCAATTTTAAAATAAACTCTCAGTATCGCAATTAAATATACTAAAAGTAGATGAAATTCCAAACATTTCCGCGCAAAAAAATTTCCTAGTTGAAAATTGAATTTTTCGTAAAGGTTCGAAAAATATAGAATTTTTAAAATGATATGATTTATTTTTTCTAAAGGTGGAATGTTCTTTTTTTCAACACTTTTTATTATTTTCTTCATTTTTTTAATTCAAACTTCAAAATAGAATTTTTGGGAGGAGTTCGAAAAATGTGAGATTTTCTAAAGTAATGCATTTTCCAAAACTTGTTGGCATTAATTTTTTTTAGTCATTTTTTTCACCCGTTCCTATTGAAAAAAATAATGAAATTGAAAATATATTTTTGAAGGGGTGCGAAAAATACGGAATTTTTCAAGTTGATTTTTGAAAAATTTGTCGATAATTAATTTTTTGATATTTCTCCTGAACAATTCAAAATTTAACGGTCATTTTTTAAAACTGTTATTCAGCAATGTGGCCAAATAATTTTTCGATGTTCTTGCACGCAGCGACGAACAAAATCAACTTGAAAAATTCCGTATTTTTCGCACCGCTACTAATATCAATTTTCAACTTGGGAAAAAAGTTTTTGCGCGAAAATGTTTAGAATTTCATCTACTTTTAATATACGTGTTCAATTGCGATACTGAGAGTTTATTTTAAAATGGTGCTTTTCAGAAATAAAATGTTCGAAGTAAAATCCTTATGTAAATCCCATGTTAAACTATGAAGCACGTTCAAAAAATTTGAAAAAATTCTGAGATTAGTTTTAGGTGATGGAGAAGAGATCTAGGGGGTTCACTCCCCCATTTTCAAAAATTTTTAAAATAACGGACACCTTAGTGTTACGTGTTGCGTTGCGCATGTAGATAGCTACCCTTAACTGTTAATTACTTACTAAGTAGTAATGTACCTAGTACCTACATACTTCTGGCCTAGGTGTCTAGTTAGCTAGCTAGCAATTAAATGCCGTCGTTACCCTAGTCATTAGTCAACTTCGGAGAAATTTTAAGCTAAGACAACGGCGTAAAAGAACATACTTAGGTACAAATACGAATACCCACAAAAAAATAATAAATAGGTACGAAAAAAAAAAAAATACAAAACCGAGATTCGAGTACCTGTCATAGCTATACGAGTGCGATGCGGTGGCAGAGTAGGTACGCGAATAAATAAAACTGGGGTAGCGGGGCGAACGAGCCGAAAACACTCGAGATACCTAATCAATTGAATTCGAGTATACTAGGTAAGTAGTAAGGACGTAATCGGCTTCTGTCGTCTCGTATACAAAACCACGGAATATCTGTCTTTATCTAATTTGATCGCAACCACGACTCGAATGAAATGAATCGTCGATAGCGGATTTTTACTAGTCTATAAATGTAAACGCTAACTACACCAAACAACGTACGCGATTTTTGACGAGTGATTATCTACCTAGTTGATGAAAATTACATACGGTACTACCTATTACATATCTACCCTTTAAAGTACGGAATACCGTAACTTACGCGTCGCGTCCAGTCCAGTTCCGTCGGATAGCCAGTGTTTGTGATTTAAAACTTAGGTACATATCAAGATTACCCAGCTACAGGTAGGTACCTACGTACTTGACAAATTACCTACGTATACGAATACGTAATAATAGTAATAGGTAGGTACCTAATAAATAATAATAATAACGATATTGATGAAAACAATACCCGATAGGTACTTGACAATGAAAGCGCACGCTGCATTGGTATTTTTGTTCGTTTGTTCAAATTGCATTCTTTACGCGCGTACCGAGAAATTTGCGGTGTTGGTTGCTACAACCAAATCATGGTTACACTACGGACATCAGGTAAAAGCAATTTATTATGTACTCCAGAATACGTAGAACGAACATTAGGCCTATTCCCTATAGCTATAGGTAGGTTAGGTACATAGGTACCCTGCACATTGGTAAATCACATACCTATTTATCTAGGAACCTACCTTATAAATTAACAAGTAACAGGAGTAACAACAATAGATAGGTAACGTAATAACTGCGCGCCGTACGCGTACCTAGACCTACAGCTTACAATATGCATACGCATACACCTAAGTCGTATGTGAGAGCGTCTGCGCGTCTCGGAAAAACGGTTGTACCTAACCACTAAAATTTCCATTCAAATTTTCTGTTTGAATTCGTGTGAAAAGTACTCGGGAATCGAATGGAAACGGTTTCAGGTTCGTATCTTGAAAACTGAAAAAGTTATTCAACATTTAAATTAACAGAGTGAGGAATGGAGAGGCGAAATTTCATAATTTCTCATTTCAAAAATATCTAAAAGGCTAAAAATTTGCAAGTATCTACCTACCTAGGTCGGTAAGTGAAGTACCTAACAACTTTTTTATATTTTTTTGGCCAAAGCTACAGTAGCGATGGAAAAAAATCTCGTGAAAAAAGTACCTACTTTGACTTTAAATCAAGATGCTTTTTCCGAGATGCCCTCACCCTCCCAAACCCACCCGTAGATGGAATAGAAATAGGCCGTGTACCTACTAGTATCCGTAGGTACAAAATAAAAATGTCTACTTACATAGATACTGGGCCGGAGCGACCCCCAGCTTAAAAATTAGTCGTTTAGTTGGGAATTTGGACTTTGAGTTGAAAGAACTGTAACTTAAGGTGAAACATTGCAGAACGAATTGGAAAATTACCAAATGAACTGAGTAGAACATTTCAATCTGAACTGGAAAAATTCGATCTTGGTGGGAAAATCACAACTGAAGCTTTAGAGAAAAAACAGTTGGAAAATGACGAAATTTAAACTTTTGGGTGTCTTTTTCTACAAAAATTTTCGCCCTCGCTTCGCTCGGGCACAATGTACCTATTCATTTCGTTTTGTAAAATTATACATTTTTTAAAAATTTGTTCAAATAAAGTTACGTTTTTTCGATGACATTTCAGCTTTTAAATGGCCTTTTTTACAAAAATTTTCGTCCTCGCATCACTCGGGCACAATCTCATTTCAACGAAATAATTAATTTATTATTCTGTTTGACAAAATAATGTGCCCCCCCCCCCAATTCAGATACTTCAAGTTATGCTCATGAAAAGTTGCATTTTATTGCTTTTATTGCCTTCAATATAATTTTGATATTGTTTTAGCCAACACGAGATGTTTAAAAATTACCTTTTTTCCCTTCGTAACATGAGTGGGTTTTCAAGAAAATTTCGCCCTCACTTCTCTCCATTTTCATGAAAAAATTCCTACATTTTGAAAAAATGATTCGAAAATCAAAATTCACGTATCGTTAAAAAAACGCAATACACTGAGTATTTTTTAATACGTGTACAGCAACACCTACGCAGTCTTTTTTTTGCCCCAGGCTACCGTGTTACACGCTTACCAGACTCTGATCGCAAATGGGTTTCCGAGCGCCAATATCATAACCATGTCTTACGACGATATCGCCAGCCATAAAAGGTGAGCACGAACAATGAAAACCTAGGCGTAGGTGGTATGCGAATAGCTAGGTACCTAGGTAGTCCGAGGTAGATGCAGATCGCCTGCCTTCGCTGTTTTTGTGTATTGTATGCGCATTATTATTACCTAAGCACGTACCTACCTACTATCTAGGTACCTAGATACCTAACCTGCTACCTACTATCTATGGTAATTCGATTGATCTTGAACATTCGCCTACCGCCTACAGCCGTAATACCAATACGCTTTTTCCAGCAATCCCGAGCCAGGAATAATTCGCAATCATCCTCGTGGACCGAATGTTTATGAAAATGTGAAGAAAGATTACACAGGCGAGGTAGGTAAACAACCGCCTATCCATTCCATATGTAGGTACGTGATTATACCTACTCTTTGTCTTTTCATTACGTAGATCGTAGGTAACTTTTTGTTACGTGTTTAGCTTTAGCTATTACATTTCAAACGAATAAGATACCTACGAGCTACGAAAATACGTTGATCGGACACTTGAAAAAATCGTTGTTCGCTTTTCGCACTTCGCACCTACCAAAAGTGTGATCGAACAAGGTTTTTGGTGCGGGGTGCGGCTAACGCGCGTCTTATTGTAGGTACATATCTTCACCTAAGTAGGTATCCAAGTACCTACCTAGTACCCTAAGTACTTAGTAAATAGGTACATATAACCGAAACTACTTAACCAATACGTTTGTCTTTGCATATACCGTGATACTCCAACCTACTCCAACACAGAAAGTAACTGCTGACAATTTTTTGGGAGTTATAACTGGAAATAAAACATTGGCTCACGGGCCCGTAATTGAAAGGTAGGTAAATTTTCACGTTTTTTTTTTCGCCATACCGAAGCATACATGAACAGTATAGGTAGATACTTTCGCAGTGGCAGCACGTTACACTACTACGTACCTACCTACATACCTACCCAAGTGTTGACTGCTAGTTCTAGTGATATCTGTACCTGGATTTTCTAGCACCTAGCTGTCGACCGAGTACCTTCATATGTATAGCTTTAGCCGATACATAGACGAGGCGCATACAGGGGTGGCGATGGTGAAAAACCTATTCCGAAACTTAATTTCTTGTTTTGTAATTTTCAGCACCGGCCCAAAAGATACGCTATTCATTTATGTGGTAGGACTGGCCTCGTTTCAATACCTGACATTTCCATTTGGACCCGGTATTGCTGCCAGAAAATTGGCACAGAATTTGGAGAGTTTGACGAGGGACCATAAATTTGAAAAAGTAAACCCACTACCTAGTACCTACACATAAGTAACACTCTAGCCACGTACCTACCTACCTACCTACCTACCTACCTACCTACAAGCATAATATGTACGTAGGTCTACATACTTATAATGTTAGATAGCATCTTATCAACTTATGCTACTTAGTTATATTTGCTTATGCGTGCGCGTGTTTGAGGAGACGAGACGGATGAAAGAAAAAAACATATGTAGGTACCTAGCTAGCTACCTACCTACTACATCCCTACCGTGAACAAGAGATACATTAAACACTTTTTGATACATTTTGTCCCGTAGAGCCTCGAATTCTTAAGTTGAAATTTTGAGTTTCCGGTTTAGGATAGTACTCGTTGGGACCAATCGGCACATTTCTTGTTCATCCGCCCATCTCTTTTAGTTCGTTCAATACTCGAGCTCAAAGTGAGGTAACTTTGAACACCCCATTCTTTTTTTCACGTATCTGATTTCTATCATCAAAAATAGTCAGAAAACAAAGTTTTAGCTCAGTTTTAGCGAAATGGAACAGCTGAAGGTAAAATAACTGAGAAAAAATGAGCAAAATTGATATCTAGGAATTTTTGAGACAATCTTAATTTTTTCCAGCGCGTTGCTAAAATAATTTTCTGAAATAATTTTATATTTGTACCTACGTTCTCACTCCTGGAGATCCTATAAAAGTACCCACCATCCAAAAAACGTACTAAAACAGTTTTTAAATGGTGTTCAATGTTACCCCAGCGTACAAAATACGAATTATCTCAAAAACGATCAATTTTGGTATAGAAGTAACATTGGTTCATATTGAAGCCAAAGGTCCACCAAGTTGATATTTCAGCTTGCGGTTACCTCCGAATATGCGAACCGAAGTTTGGCACTTTCAAGTTTATCGCGTTATGAATTTGTACTATTTTTATTGCAAATTTCAACTCGAAAGGGGGTAAACTCAACTCCAAAATTTTGAAAGTTTTCATCGAGGGAACATTCCTACCAACACTCCACTACACATCTGAGCAGTTTTACCCATTCGAACATTGATTTACTTATTCTTCGCGGGAGCGCATTACATATAAAAAATTACGATATTCAATGTATCCACGTCACGGTAAGTTAAGTACCAGTGGACCTTTGGCTTCAAATATGAACCAATGTTACCACTTATCTCTATGCCAAAATTGATCGTTTATGAGACAATTCGTATTTTGTACCCGGGGATAACATTAAACACCATTTAAAATCTGTTTTAATACGTTTTTTGGATGGCGGGTACTTTTATAGGATCTCCAGGAGTGAGAACGTTGGTACAAATATAAAATTATTTCAGAAAATTATTTTAGCAACGCGTTAGAAAAAATTAAGATTGACTCAAAAAATCCTAGATTTCAATTTTGCTCACTTTTTCTCAGTTATACAAGTACCTATATACTCGTAGGTACCTAGGTATTCGTATGTATTTGTAGCGTTAACAATAATTACAATTAGACAGGTAATTAGCCTAGGTACCTATTATGCTTTGTAGGTAGAGATGTTCATTGAAAAGTTGTGAAAAGAATAATACTTTTCTTCTCATGAAAAATGAAAAGAAAAGTACTTTTCGAAAATGCATGATTTTCTTCGTTTCTTTTCTGATATCTAATCAGTGATAGGTACCTACCTTATTTTTTTGTTCGTTTTTTCGAATTAATTTTACAAAAATTAAATGAAACAAAAAAACTTTCTATTGTTATTTAGCTTTGAGAGCATCATTGTGAAGCTCTCAATGAGAGCTTTAAAATGAACACGCCCCCCTTTATGAACAGTATTTGCACGTTTCTTACTTTTCAATACTTTTCATCACTTTTCACTTTTCTTTTCACAAAAATCACTTTTCGGAAAAGTGAAAATCACATATTTAATATTTATTACTTATACGTATAACCCTGCACAGGTATTCGTAAGCATGGATGTTTCGTTTGGCGCGGCATTGTTCGACGGATTGCTATCACCCAAAAGCAAAGGTAAGTCAATTTGGTCAAGTACCTACGTAGGTAGGTACCTAACTAGATGTAGGTACTATGCAGGGATGGGCAGGAGTTTTTTCTGAAACTCTTAACTCAGAGTTCAACTCAGAGTGAACTCTCTTTAAAAAAGAGTTGGAAAAGAGTTGAGAGTTAGCACTCTTTTTGAAAAGAGTTAAAGAGTTTTTCATAACTCATTTGCAACTCTTTCTCAAATTTTTACTTGGTTTTACTGACTGGGGTTGTGTGATGGCTGTTCTTGTTTAATTACTTTATTGAAGTCTTAGTCATCGAGTATAAAAAAGTCCCCGCC
>FIZU01041140.1:0-25244 GCA_900064475.1 Pseudococcus longispinus | reverse complement strand
CTACTTTCAATCGGGAAAGTAATAACGGATTCGAGTTCAGGAGGGTCGAATTATATGGAAATGATACCAAACATACCCCTACCCCTTTATGAGCAAGAATGGTGATGCCTCCACTCTTAAAACTTCCTCCTTCTCGCCCCCTAAGGACAATTTTTGATGGTTTTCCTTCTTCAAAATTTTTTTTTGCTTCTAAAACTAGATCCTCGTGCCATAAATAAATGACTTCGTAGTTGTTATCACGACCAGACTAGAACCAGAAAAACATTAGCTGAGTTACCGATCGATCTATCTCCGTACAATTTTTCATCGAATTTGTTTTTCGTTCATCTATTTTACCCTTACTCTTTTAGTTTAGTTGTTGATGGACTTGGACGCATACGCTCGCGGTAGCTACGAACTCGAACGTCGAAACCGGTTTGCTCGTCGTCTATGTTTCGGAAATTTTACGCCGAAATTGTTGGTAATTTTTTGCCATCGTTGGTTACGATGAGCAGACGTTGAATACAAGGATAATTAGATGTACATGTATAATATACGTATTATTTGGAAGATGTTTCGTATCCGTATGTATTTGCTAGATTGTTGAGGCTATATTGCTTAGATGTACTTGAAGAGTTGATTCGCAAATGTGTATGGCTGTGTGGGTGTTTACATGCTAATGGTTGAGATTTTAACAATCATCTTGAGAATTTTCGCTTTGGGCAGATGGAAAATAGATCAAATGGTGAATTATCGAAAATTGAAGAGAGCTCAAGGATTATATCACGTTTCCCAGTGTTCATCCAAAAACCAAAATTATTACAATTTACAGGAATTATAAATAACTTATGTAATTTTTAGTACATCGAATAGAGATTTTCGATGCACAATTCCAACTGTGTTTGCAAGCTGTTTAGAAAATTGAAAAACGATACATTACACAAACAAATTAAAGACGAACATTTTATAAAAATACTTTTTTAATCCGAAGTGGAAGGTCGCAAAAACTAAATACATGGGATTAGCTGTTGAATGGCTAAAAAAAAGTCAGATTACTGTGAAAAGGACGTTACACAACCTAGCTTCCCATTAAAACTGTTTTGAATTTCCTTGAAAGAAAATTTGCAGCTTAACGAAACATTTTTTTCATTTGTTTCAGAATTTATTCACAATTTCCATTCGCTATCTCCTTCGAAGGAAGAACTGAAGTTGGCATTTTTGAGGGAGATGGGGGGTAAAATCTAAAAATTAATTGTCGACTGAAATGAAATTTTTTTAAATTTTTCCAACACAACATACAAAAATTTCTAATTTAATTTTTAAAAAAAGGTCATCAGTTGCGTAATTTTCTGACTCTAACTTGATTTTTTCATCTAAAAATACAATTTTGTCATTTGGAAGGGAGGGGGAGAAGGGAGGTACGTTGCTCCCTGTTCGATTTGATCACGTACGAAACGAAATGACGAAAAAATTTAAGAAAAAAAAAACGAAATAATGTGATACGTCAAACGAACAAAAAATTAAACAAAACGTTAAAATCTTGGAACTAACGAAGCAAAATAACGAAATTATTTCGTTTTTTTTTTACAAAATTGGAATAAAAAATGTAAAAATATTTTCCACTTTGCCATTCGAAATCGCTGAAAAAATTGAAAAATTTTTTTTGCATGCTCATTTTTTGATGTTGGAAAATCTCCTCTTTTACCGAATTTTTTCGAAAATTCGAGTTTTTTTTGTAATTTGGCAAGTTAGCTGAAATTTGGATAAAGAATTGAATTTCGGACATAATTTCCATTATTTTAAGCAGTCACATGGCCAAGGGTAGGGTTTAAAAAAATGAAACAACGAAATCAATTGTTTGAAATAACGAAACAAAAATCTGAACCATACAAAATAACGAAACGAAACGAAAATGAAGAAATTTATGGACTACAAAATGAAATAACGAAAAAAAAGTTTTTTTTCACAGCCCTGCCTACCACTCTTCTCCTCCACTAAACCTCGATAATTTCTTCATAAAATTTCAAAGATTTAGCACTTTTTCCAACTTTTTTGAAATTAATGAAACACATTTCAATCAGCATACAAATACACCAGGGTCAAGAAATTTTTCCATTGGACGGGGAAAGGAGGTGGGAGGGGGAAAGAAAACAGACAGGGCGGTAAAATGATGAAAATATGAACTAGAAATCATAAAATCGATGTTTGCTGCATTCTCTTCAACGTCAACAATTTATTCCCATTTGTTGATATTTTTTTTTAGGAATTTATCTACCTAGTTACTCCAACCCTTCTTTGACTTCCTCATTTCAATTCAATTCAATTCTCGGTAGCATGGATAATTTTCAATAACCAAACATCATTTCTCGACGTTTTTCCATTAAATTTGATTAGAGGTAACCGAATCGAGCGCATATTTCATCAATAAATAATTCGTTGCACTTTTTTTCTTATAATTTTCGAGAATTTCTCACATATTTCGTAAAATTTTCGGAAATTAAATGTTTTCCAGTTAACCAATGAATACATTTTCACGTATTTCGATAATTGCGATAAACTTCCTTTTATTGGAGTAATTGATCGTTAAATCATTCTTTTCTTCTAAAAAAAATATTTTTAGCTCCGAGAATGACTACAACACTGATTTTGATTTTAAAACACTGATTAGATAAGGAATCTCGAAAAATTCCAAATCTAAAAAAACGTGTTTTTTTACATAATTTCAAAAAAACAAATAAAAAACCATGCTACCATGTCATAGTTTCCAGCTTCATTTAAATCCTCTCTCTTTTCCTAATTCAATTCAACTAGTTGCACTATTTTACTTGCTTTAAAATTACAAGGGCATTACTTTAGAAAATTATAATTATGCAGTAAGTTATTATAAAGCCCCCACTTATGAAAAAATAATCATCTATTCGTCGAATTTCTTGAAAAAAAATTGAGCCAAAATATGTCTGAAATGATTTTTTGAAGCCAGATTTTTTGTAGAATGTGCAAACCACCCAGAAAGATACGCTTTTAATTTATTCAATGAGCAAAATTTTTACAGAAATTTTAGTTCGAATGAAGAACAAATTTTGGAGTTCTTCATTGAATTTTTCAAAGATTATTACAAGAAGTCAAAAGGAAAAGACAAACCCTTATTTCACCAAATTAGTTGGACCACACACCACCTTATACATCAAATACTCCACAAATTGCAAAAATACGATCCAATATCTTGGTACAATTTTCAGAATAAATGTTGGACCGAAAATCGACTTGAATTATCCTTCGATACGAGTTGAGTCTACGCGTATGTGATGAAAACTTTAATAAGATCACGTCCATACAAGGTATACCACTTCATCACTCTCAATCATGTTATTTTTCTGCTTGTATTTCGTACCTATGAATAGGCAAACCGAACGTACTCGTACTCTGTAGTCGAATTCGCGATAGAAAACGCAATAAAAATTGTATGACAAAAGCGAACTATCGGGAATAAAATTTTATGATTTACGTCGGTAGAACCATTTTCGAACATATGTTACATCCAATAATTCAATCCAAGTTGCAATTTAACCCATTTTCAAACGTAACATTACGTAAATCGTTTTATAATAAAATATTCGCACGTAAGAGCTTCGCGTCGCGTCGCGTATCCCAGGGTCAACATCGGATCCTCTTCCCCCTCGGTTTTAGGTGGCAAAATAAAGAGGATAAAGCCTCATTTCGCAATAAAATTTTCTAAATTTACAACTCCCGAGTCCGTACTGACCTATTAACTGTCGTTACACTGATTGAACGCATCTTCATCGAAACTAATATCGTCTTCGAGCAGTTGTCAAAATTCGTAATAATTTGTCCAACATGCCAAACCGACAACGTATTTCGACCAGCAGACGTTCGGTACGAGAAAAATGCTATTCTGTAGTTTCGATGCCAAAACGACGTATTAAAATTGCCAAAAAATTTATGCCTTATCAATCACACACACAAACAACGATTTATATGCGTTTTTTTTCTTTCATTTTACAGCATCGTCGTGCGTTTCGTCTCGTTTCTGTATTTTTTCAACGCTTCGCATAAACAAATTTTCATCGATATCGACGTTCGACTACGAGAAAATATAAATTATTTCTAATCTTAATAGACTATAACATTAGTTAATTATTTTTTATACATAACGCGATGCCGTCATATTGTACCATTAGCTAAAAAAACGAGTATAGCATATTTGGCATTGAACGAATCATTTATGTAGATATCTTACGTTGTTGTACGTTTGTATATAGTACGCTGATAATGGAAAATTATTTATTTGTACATTGTCTAGTTAGAATCATTTGTCAGATTCTACTTTTGTACGTTTACAAAATGGAATTTCTGCTTTAATTAAGCCCATCGCATCGTACGATAAACACGAAATACATAAATAAGTAATTAAATTCGATTCATTTTGGGTGGCTAAAACGAAAAGAAAAATCCAAAATATCACGTTCGTAGAATTTTTCAACTCTCAACAAAATTCTTTCATGTTGTGTTTCATTAACCACGAGACCACGACCACGAGGTACAGTGACGTGTTTCAAACCCTAGTTACGTCACGAATCGGTTACTCGACTCGAGAGAATCACTGACAGTGACAGTACAATTCCCAAATCGAACCGTAGACCGAGAATTGGAAAGAAAAATGAAACAAACAACTTGAAACTAACTCGAGTAGCCGAAGGAAAAGAACAAAATGGAAATTAATTTTCACCAAAATTATTATAGTAACACGTCATTCATAAGATGACGTTATCTTCACAAAAAAACCGGTAATTTCGAGCCGAAAAATTATAACGAAGTACAACGAGGTGAGGTGCCAGAAAATATTACATGTAATTTCGTAATCCTGGGGATTTGGTGATAAAAACACACACGACTTTATCAACGTACTTGGAATTGCGAAAACTGATAATGAATGAAGTAAGAGAAACCGAATATGTTACGAATAACGTCGGGTATAAATCTTGGAATAAAGTGCATTGTGACTCACCATTAGGGCCATATTTCTCTTGGTATCTTTTGACTTGATCTGGTGATAATCCTCTCTCAGGATCTACTTGAAAATAGGTAAGGACTTCCTCAACTTTCTTAGCGTGAGCGTCCTCCATGGCTGCTTGGTCGATGTAATCAGACCAACTATCGTTGTCCCAACATTAACCAATTATCGCCAGTTCGGGTCGTCCTGGAAAATAAACACAACTTTGTAATGGAATCGAAATATAAAACTCGTGAATCGGTTGAGCTTTGGAATACACGCGTTGATGCATTCTTCGAATGGTGTTTTCGAGCAATATGATAACCCTTTTTGCAAACAACACGAAGCAAGAATACTTACGATCGTTGCAGGTGTGGAAAAAAGGTTATTTCAACACAAGCGTATCACACTTTAAAGAATTGTATTATCGTGCACGAAAACTAATATCGCGATTGAATTTGAAAACTAGCAGATTACGAATTAAAACTTTTTCTAAAACTTGACGACTGACAAAAATCATGACCTATAAAATCATATTTTCTTCAATTACCACCAACAAAAACACCGTGAAATAGAACTGAATTTATGAACGGTTGAAATGATTTTTACTAAATTACCGATTAATTAAGTTACGAATACTTCACCAACACACGAACAATAAATTCACAACGCAAAAACTCGACGTACTACAACTGTAAACTTCGCAAAATGTATGATTACTCGAGAAAAAAAAGGAAAAAAATTTGCTTTGGGAAACAAACGGCCGGAAAGAATTTTTCTTGGATGATGAGAAAAATTTAATTCATTCGTTATTTTCGAATGCCTCGACATTACGGTGTTTTATTACCAAATCATCAGTGTAGGCAGGTAATAAAACTTTACGATGCAGTTTGTGAATTTCGATTTTATTAATCATTTTTTCAGACCGATGTGAATTGTTGGTTTGATTTGTTAGTAAAATATAAAATATAAGATTAAGAATAAATCAATAAAATATCTAATAATTGAAAAAAACATCAAATGTTGTAAACAGTTGTAATTGAATGAAATCATACGATGTGATTACCTACATAAAATGATTGAGGCATTATAAAAATGACACCATTCTTAAAAATTCTTCCCCCGATTGGCTATGTGGTCACATGTCATTGGTTGTTTGGTTACGTTTTGTACAATCATGTGATTTTTATTACGTCATCAAAAGTTCAAAAATGCTATTTTGCCGGGAAATTTTCGAAATATCATTTGCCAAAATATTCATCGATTCGAGCTGCTGTTGCTTTCAAGCGAGTTTGTATTTTTAATTTTCATTATTTTAAAGGTTTTATACGTGGACATTTTCCAAGTGCTCTTGAAAATTCATAAAGTACCTATCAAAAAGGGTTGATGAAAAATTACAATACAAAACAAAAGCCGAATTGTGAGAAAGACAAGGTTAAATTTTCCTTATTTACCTTGTCGAAAGTCTGATGATATTTATGATGCTTAATGTGCATGTATATTCATACAGAGAAAATAATTCGTTGCCAAATACCGTGCGGATTGTATATTTAGCTCAGCTAAAACGCGTTAGATGATTATTTTGGCAAGAGTGTCATTTTTGAACTTCCTTCATTTTAAATTAAATTTTGGACGATTCGAGATAAATTTTAATTATATTTTTATAACGCAAAAATTATTTTATACGGTAAATTTGTGCTTTACAAGAGCTCGTAGATTTTCCTTTGGTTGATAGGTAGGTATAATATTACAATATAGCACCGAAGTTGAAAAGAGGTTATATGTATGTGTATAGTTGAAACGAAGCAAAGTTTTTACGACGCTACTATCTATTGTTAATAGATCATGTGCTATGGTATATGCCAAGTTAAAAGGAGCCACTACATTACCTAGTTAATTTTACACGCGACCAACATGCAAGCAATAATCCTGCGTGTAATAAGTAGTATGCATATGTAGCTCATAAAATTTTAACCATGTTAAAAATTTAATGAACCGTAAAGAAAAGTCAATGAGCTTAGTGCACTTTATGTAAAATTCAGAATGAGATATTGATTTCACTAGGGAAATTGGTAACGAGAAATATGGTTTGTATCATATTACCACCAACTACAAAAAGCATCAACTCGGTGAAATAGGTTTCTTAAAATTGTTAAAACCTAAAACTTCAAATGGAGAAACTTTTATAAAATAAGTAATTATCCAAAGTTGAAAAAAAAAAAAAAGAATCACAAGATATCAATTTTTACACCACTAAAATTAAATACCATGCATAATTTACAAACAAAAAAAATTAAAATTTGAGAAAGAAACACCAATAAAAAAGCTATAAGTACATACCTCAAGTAATAAAATGAAGATTTCCAGACGTCGTCGCTCTTCTGGGTTTTTTATCACAAAAACGCACTGAACACAACGACAAGTCAATCGGGTGCAACAACGCACAAAAAATTAAAAGTACAACCGAAATTAATTCAAAATTACGTGATCATACCCCGCAAACAATCGCACTTGAAATGAATTTAAAAATAGTTGTTTAGGTATGAACGCTAAAAGATGAGGTAATGGTGCTAAGTACCTTAAATAATTTCTTCAAAGTGCTCTCTATCGTCCCATTTGAAGAATATAGGCGAACTTTTAGAAAGAAAATGATGCCAAATTTCCCAGTTTCTTTGTTTTAAACACGATATCATTATAACCAGGGATACGTAAAATAATGAAAGATTTAAAGGCAATTTTTATAATACTTTTGCAAAATGTAGTTTTGGCTGAGTGCCTGCTCAGCGCTCAGATGCGTAGGTCCGTTACTTTAATGACAAATACTCTCCGGTTTATTTTGATTATATTTAGGTATTCGATTAACTTTTACCGGTCGATAAGTTATTTTTATAGCGTTCGTATAATTCTAATCTAAACACCATATATCTACTTCTTGTAAACTAATTTACAAGTTTCAATTGCGATTTGCACAGCTAAAGGTAGGTAAATACCTACCTAATCACCATTACTGCTGATTAAGCAAAAACGTTCTATCGCCAGGGCAACCTTCTCCGATGGTTATTTTTTCACCTGACTAATACAGTTGGTATGAATTTCCAAGAGTAGGCAATAGAATGAAAAAGTAATAATTTTTTTCCGAGTGATAAATTTTCTAATTTAAAAGTAACAAATAAAATTAAAGATGCATTTAGAAATTTTGAAAAAAAGCCAACACTATGTAATCATTACGGTAACATAAAAATTATTAGAACTTTCTTCAAAATCATCAAGAAAAATATATGAAAGAACGTAATTAAATACGTTTTTATGATACAGATTTCAGTTATTACGAACATTTTTTACACCCTACTTTGTTTTAGGTTTTATATTCTTCGTGTTTTTGTTTAAAAAAATTATTATTGTTCGAAAAAAAAAACTGAAAATTTCTAACTTTGAAGAGTAAAAGTGTTTATTTTTCTTCTTTTTTTTAGTATCCAAATTAGTCGTATACATTTTACCTATTTATAAATAACCGTTGTAGACCGTCTAGTTTTTTGAGTGAAAAAACAATATGGAAACGTTTTTTGATTTTCTATTTCGAAACAATAAGATCAGATCTGAATAGGAGAGGAGGGGAGGGGGCGATGGAATATCATTGAAGGATATTTAACCCTATCGTATATTATCTTTCAAGTGCTTTTTTTTGTATGCAAACGAGTAAGTGAGCTAATCTTTCGCCTTAACTTACTAAAAACAATATCGTCAGAAAAAACAAAAATGTTAATTTTTTGTAAAATTTGCAATGTCGGATCTTTTGAAATTTTTAAGCAGAAGGGTTCATTTTCAACTTTCATTGGATTTAAAAAAAAAAAAAAAAACATTTACATGCTACAAAAATTAGGAAAAAAACGTTTCATCGATCTCCACTCCCTTCGAATTGAACTTATCAGCATTACATTAGCTTCCTCCCTCCTCCCCTTTCCACAATTATGAGTTGAACGTAGGCCTGAATGAAACGATTATTACATCTCCACTTCTCCATTTTTTTTAGGCGTTCAGTAAGTTCTTCTTAATTTTGAATTCTCAATTTTTCAGGCTTAGTTTTATGATCTCAACCAAGTACTTGGTTTCATATGTAAAGCATCATGCAGATAAACAAGTTCAAAAATTTGTACGATGGAAAAATTGCTTCTAAATTTCAATCGAAATATAAAAAGCAAACGAAAGAATAAACATAATATGATGAATAAAAAAATTAAAAAAAATTGGAGATGCCGGGGATCGAACCCGGGGCCTTTCACATGCAAAGCGAACGCTCTACCACTGAGCTACATCCCCACATACCGAATACCAGCTGTTCGAAGAGTATTGTAGTACTACTTGATTTCACACTGTTTGACGTGGTACCATATCATTCAATTTTACCATTTCTATCCCTTTTAATTCATTTTTGTCCAATTAAATTGTAAATTTAGAAAAATTGAAGTTAAGATACAATTTTGAATCTGTTTTATACCAAATAGGTATCGATTTTCAATAATTTCACATTGGTCATCTGATAGCTTACAGTTATCCTAGAAACCAGTCATTGATTCACTAGAGCTCATTCATCTCTTGATAAGAGATTACCTACAACTATTTCAAATTCGAGGAATTCAAGTTCTGAATAGGATTTTGAAAATTTTTATCATCATAACGAAAAAAATATACTTGAGCAGTTGAGCCCTAACACAAATGCTGATTTTTTTTGCTTCAAAATATTTGGGATAAATATGCTGACTAGGTGTCATTTTAAACAAAATTAAATTAATGATTAATTTCTGACAAAATGTATCAGTTAAAGTGAACATAAGCATTCCATTTTCATATGAATAAAGCTTTTTTTATTTCACAATAAACACACGAGTTTTCTATATTTTCAACTACAAACGAAATGTTGGGCCTAGAAGTTGGCTGATTTTGAATATTTATGTTTACAAACATTTCACCTTCAATTTAAGAACTACCTTATACTAAACTTTAATTCAAGTGTAAGTTCAATGTGTATTATTTTGAACTAATTTTCAAGGTTGAAGATCAACTGTTGACTGAAATGTTACTTGCTCTTGAATCAAATAAAAACGTCCAAATAGGTAGGTGACATTTCTGTTTTACAAATAACCATGGAGTCAGCAGTTAGCTTGATAGCTTTCTTGAAATATATCATATCACATAAAGAAGTGGGAGTAATTGTGTTCATGAGTTGGTAGATCAGTAGATTTAATATCAAAAAATAATTTTTAATAATAAAATAATAATCAATTAATCAGAACTAATTTTCTATTCTTTTTTGCAGCTCGAGCGTATGGAACGTGAAATACCTACTCGAGTATGAAACCTAACACAATTTTTTTCACAAATCAGTCATCGAAATGGTATAAATTCGAGTCCTGTCAAACAACAACATCATTTGACTACAGTTTATAGAAAAAACTACGACGAAAAAATAAACTTGCGTAAAAATACATCTCTTTAATTTACGTCATAAGTGGGTAAAAAAAATCGCACTTTTTGAACCCTTGAAAAACACATTTTTCAAGGTGTAATATTCGTAACAACGTTGCACACTGGTAGCTTTGAAATCAATCAACATGCGTGATCATTTCCATCGTTAATAATTCGCTCTAAATAATAAAACAGATCAAAATTATGAATTTGGTGAAAGTAAATTGTTCGACGGAATAGATGAATATTAAAGTATCTCGATTTTAACCTACCTTCTCACATCCCTTGGTAGCTCAGTTGGTAGAGCGGTGGACTGTAGTTGTATAAGCATTGGAAATCCATAGGTCGCTGGTTCAAATCCGGCCCAAGGGAATTTTTTGAAAATTTTTTTTTTCATTCGATCGTACCATCATTATCATTATGGATGGAAGTTTGAAAAATAATTTTATACGAAGGTAACGAAGTATGAGAACGTTCGTAACAAATCGACATGTTTCACGAGGTAAAAACAAATGGTAATTTTCAACTCGGTGATATCTACTCATTAAGAATGTCATGAAAGTTTATTCTTCAACAACTTTGAAAGTTTCGTATGAATTAATCTGAAATGTGAGATGGATTTTACGACGTTAAGATTTTTTTTCAATTTCAAAATTGTTCTTACTTATTTATTTTGGTTGAACGAAATCGATAAAAAAAATATTATGTGGGATTAACATTTTAAAACATAATTTATCAGTCTACACGTGCTGATTGGAAGTTTCACGTACGCCACGACATTAGTTAGAAATTTTATTTTTAAAAATGGGAAATTTTTGTTTGGAAAGTTTTAACAATAAAGAATGAACATAGATGGGTATTATCGATATTGATAACATATTTCTAAATGGTGCATATCTACTATATTTCATTGCATTGTTATCCAAAAAAAGTAGAACTCGCAATGTGGCATAATTATTGCATCGACTCTGTGTACAAAACTTGATTTATACACTCGAATAGTACTCGCAGCATATAAAATAACAAAGTTTATTCACCTATTAATGAAAGCAGCATACATTTAGGTGGTTGAAATCGTGTCATTGCGAATAATTTGATAATTTATACTTTTATACCAAATTCTATCAGCTGTTTCGATTTGTTTTTAAAAATTGGATTTATTTCGTTTTTAAATCTTGGGAAAGGATCTATGAATAAGTTTGGTATCTGTCTATCTCATTAAAAATTTAATGGTTCTTAAAACGAAGTTGAAATTTCAATTCATACCATTCCCTCAAAAATAATAGTTTTCACAAGTTTAAATTTAATTTTTATAAATGGTAAAGTAAGAAGGTACCTATTCATCCTCCTGCCCATTTCTACTTGATCCTTATCAATTGATTATTTTTTGTTGGTAACTTAGGTTGACCAGCTCCATACAAATTCGAAGTATAAAAAAAAATAAACAAACAAATATAGCCTAACACTAATAATTTAAAGTTCTTCGAGATCGATGGCAATTTATACCTACATACTCGTATTAAAAAATAATACTTCTGTAGGTAAAAACTGTGTCAAAATGAAGATTCGTTTCGCTTGCTTAATTTCGTTTACAAATGCCACATTCTCGTGCATTTTCAACATTCTACTTCTGTCCCAACTCTCAATGTTTAATTATACGTCAAAAAAATCTCTTTGAAAATCTCACAAAAGTGTGAATGGCCCTTGCGAAGTAACGACTTTAGTCTACATCTGCCACGTGGAAACGTTTCGAAAATTCAACTCGAGGAGCTCATTTACCACTCGAATAAAATAATAAAATTACAATTTTAAAATAAACATGCTAGGTATTTGATGTCTTTCACTTCGTAATAGCCTAATCAACCCAAAATTGAAGTTGATCCAGAATTTTCTTCAAATGAATAAGTCAATTTAATCATATATTTAGTTTTAGGTTAGCTATGCTGGTTTGATGAAGAATTGATTTTTTTTAGACAAATTACCTATAAAATAAATTTTCAAAAACTTCGAACAATGGTTGGATACGAAATGAAAAAAAATGGCACAAATACAAGGTTGGCTTTTAATCGATTTCATGTGCATTATTTTATACACTTCAACGTGTACCATCAGGAAGAAGCTACGTGGCTATTTTAATCTCATTATAGAAATTTTGCCAGTTTATAGTCGTTTTGCATTATTGTGTTATTTGACTTTGTGAACCACAATAACAAAAAATCGTATTACGACCTTCCCAAGTTTAAAGTTTTTTTAATCAGGGTTTTTTAAAAAGAGACAAAACGATTTTTTATTAAATTTTTTTTTATTACTACCTATTTATTTTGTTCCTTTTAAAAAAAATATGTTTGTTGTAAATGGAATGTTTAAAACACGTTTCAAATAGTTTTTACTAATTTTCTGTACACCTAATTATTTTTTTAAATATTTTTGAGAAAAGCTAAATGCAAAGTTTTTGACCCAGAGCGGAATTAGAAATTTACATTGGAACAAAATATGATGTAGGTAGGTACCAGGTACCTATTTTGTAGTAAAAACAACAATAAATATTGGGTAGTTGAAATTTAAAACAATGGTTTCAAGAAAAGAAATGAAACTAGAAGTTTTCAATTTATAAAATATTCACTTACCTATCTATTTCTGTTCAAAAACAGTGAAGAAAAAAAACAGTAAAAATTGTGAAAATACTCCCAAAAATTGTTAAAAATGGCTGAGAAGTGATCAAAATGTCATAAAAATTTTGCAATATTCCGAAATTGTCATAAAAATCATTAAAAAATAATATAAAAAGAGCGAAAAACCTTAAAAATTTTGGAAAATGTTGTGAAAATTGTAGCAATTTTTACGAAGTTCTCGACGGATTTCTTAATTTTTTGACTGTTTTTAGAATATTTTTACGAATTTATTTTTAAAAATTTTACAATTTAGAATACAACATATTTTCGGCTATTTTCATGATTTTCTAATGATTTTTTTAAAGTTTCATTAATCTTAACGAGATTTTTGACTGTTTTCTTAACTATTGACCATTTCTACAATATTTTTTATCAATTTTTGTGACAATTTTAACAATTCTTAAGAAATTTTCAAGTATTTTGGACCTTTTTTACATTATGTTTACTGATTTTTGTCAACATTATTACAATTTCAACTACATTTCAATAATTTTTATGATTTTAGCATAGGATTGGCTGCTACGAAGAACGAATCCGTCCAAAATGAAACCAAAAAAGTCACGACAAAACACTTGACACACTTCTTGGACTTGAAAAAAAAAATTAGGTATGTTTTCATCTACCATTTTATGAGCATGACTTTTTAGACTTGAAAAATCAGACATTCTGAATTTCTGGAGTTGAAAAAATTTACATTGTTTCAAAATTTAACCTTTAGTTAAAAAGTCTCAAAATATTGAAAAATCAGATGACAAAATGAAAAATGTTATCAGACATTTTATTAAATTTTACACTTTTCGACTTGAAAAATTTTAAAGAAAAATTGTTGTAAGTTTTCAAAAATCAGACATTATGGCTTTCGTAAATTTCATAGATTTGAGGCGATTAAGTTTTTAGAAAATTTGCATAAGTTTTCAAAAACCAGACATTATGTCAGACCAGACTGATCTGATTTTTTGACTTGGAAAATTTTATCAGGCCGACAGATGACTTTTTGGATTCACAAAAATTTAGAGAAAGAGTAAAAGCATATGTTATGTGTTATACTTTCATAAGTAATGTGGAAATGAAATTAACGAGAAGGGTCCAATTGGGGCGAGGCTCTAGGCACTGAGTTTTTAATACTTTTTTTTCATATTTGAAATGATTTTTGTGAAAATTTTAACAATTTTTATAATATTATCGACAGCTTTCATGTTTTTGTGACCATTTCTACAACATTTTTACCAATTTTTATGACAATAGTAATAATTTTTATCACAATAACTTTCATTAGGTACTTTTTGACAATTTTTGCAATATTTTTAATTTTTGTGAAAATTTCTATAAGTAATTAGAACAACATTGTCTATGATTTTCATGAATTTTTGGTAATTTTTCTTATATTTTAAAAAAAGCGAATGAAAATTTTAACCATTTTTACGATATTTTTATCAATTTTTATGATATTTTTGACGATTTTAATATTTTTGAATCGTTTATACAATATTTTTACTGATTTTTGTCAACTTTTTGACAATTTTCATGGTTTTTTGAGACTTTTTTCATGTTTGAAATTATTTCTGCGAAAATTTCAATAATTTTTTTTATGCTCATTTCTACAACATTTTCATAAATTTTTAAGACAATTTTCATGATTTTTTGACCAATTTAATCACATTTTAAAAGACTATGAAAATTTTAACAATTTTTACAATGTTTGAACCCTTCTCACAAACTGAAATTTTTCAAGTTCAAAAAGTCATCCAGACTGAGAAAAATTCGTGACACCCCCCCCCCCCCCCCCCCCCCCCGACATAAGTATCCCAAAAATTAATGAAATTCGACAAATTGAAATAAATTGATTAAAACCCACATTAAAATGAAGCCCCTAAAGGTCCATTGAAAAATGTGATTTCTATATTTCCCCGACTCGTGCCCTTCTGAAATATCAAGGTCGTGTCAAAAATTAAGATCAAATCCTCACATGGTACCTTCATTGTCACTTGAAACATTCTCCAAGGGATTTTTGGCAATGATACGAATAAGTAGGTATACGATAATGTCCCCAGACTTGATATCTTATTATGTACTTGAAAAATGAATCAACATAGTGTCACTTCCTAGTGACTTGTAAGACGTTACAACAGTAGAATTTAGAGACGCAAAAAAACATAAAAATTATATTGTCCGAAGAAGTGGAAAAAAAAGGGATAAACGAAAGAAAATTGTTTGGACATTTAAACGCAAAATTAGAATTTATGACGTTTTACGTATAAGTATTTTTTCTCGCTTTAATTCGTTAATTAATCAAATCCTATGTAAATAATGTCGTATTGTGAAAATGCGTGTACAGACGAACAGACTAAATGTTTTTCGTAAAATGAAGGTTTTTACGTGTTTTGTGTTGCGTTGATGCTTACTGGTGAAAATTTGAGGGTCATGGTGAAATTTAGATTGTATAGACCACCAAGTTGCTCATTCATGTGGTAAATGTTAAATTTTAATTTTTTTCTACAGCCAAGAGGCAGACTGGTGAAGATGAGGTAAACGTTATTTCAAATGTAAGCCAAATTATCAGATAAAGGTTTCAATTTCAAATAAAACTATGACCAACGGTTAAGATTTTTTTTTTAATTCTGTTGCATTTTTTTCTGATGTGGGCTGACGATCATACTGGAAGGACTTCATTTTTGAATTTAGACTCAAGTAGGAAGTATAAAAGACACTTTCGAATAAAGGATTAAAAATATAAAACGACAATTGATATCTAACAGAAGTCTAAATTTAAAAGTCAGGAATGTCGTTTTCTTAAAAACAATGAAATTAAAAATACTACCTACAAAAAATCGAGTAAAAAAGTTGCACTTTCAGAAGATACCTACTCCTACATACTTTGAAAACCCATGATGGTCATTCGAACGTCATCACTCATCATAGAAAAAATTTCACAAATAAAGAGGGAATTTTTCCCACGCATAAATCAAGAGCAACTTGCGAATATTTTCATTACCACGGAGCAAATGGGACCTGCGGAGAGTAAATTTACAGATCGCGATAACCTTGAATTGGGTAGATTTTTTCAAACCACGGGGAGCTTTGGTTAAGTGGCTGGGTTAATATTTTGCTTATCATGTAAACTTTCACCTAGACGTTTGTAAACCGTTTAAATAGGCATAAACCGTGCAATATACAAGGTTAGTTGGCCGGGTAAAACGTGGGTGGTTGAAAAAGGACGGGGTAAGGAGCTTATTTTTAACCACAATGAGGGCAAATGGGAAACAAACGTAGATTTAGCCAAACTGAAAATAACTTTTGCATGGCGAGTCCGACAATCGTATACAGAACTGCTTCTTCATCTATTATCACCTTACTACGACGATGCCAAAACACATTTCTAGTCACAAAATCTGTACATCTTTGCATGATACAGCTTCGAGAAGCTCAAACGACACTATCTTGGCCCAAAGTTGGCCGCTCCCCGAGTATTAATTCCCATTCCTGGTTGACCCTATACCAGCCTCAGACGCTGTGCATACGTTCGAATAATTTTCTTCGTTTTAAATGCTATTATCAAGGTTGCTCGTTGTGGTGCTTTCTTTTTTAATTACCTACCATAATTAGAAACACCCCGGATCATTTCTACGATCCGAGAAGACATGTTAGGTAATTTCAAAAGCAAAAACGTAGACATGCTTCATTATACTTTGTCGCCAACCGAAATTACGCTTACTTAGCTTTCACGTACTTGGCATTTCTAGACCAAATACACGCACTGCAAGTACTTAACCTAGAAAACTATTAAAAAAAATTGTACAGTGCTGTTAACTTTAAGTAAGTAGTTACTCGGTTTTATTTTCTTCAAGGTGGATTGTTTTTTTTTGCAGTTGGTATTTTAAAGTTTTGATGTAGGTGCTACATCAGATGAGTAAATTTTGCAGTTGGTGAAAATTTTACGAAACTGTCAATCAGGCAAGCCATTTTTTCAAAGCAAATGCAATTCATTATTTTTACAGCTCATTCGATAATAATAAATGCATCTTGGTTTACTATAACCATAATAATTTCTCACATTGATGAGGAATTCTGTTTATAAACAGTTCAAGTTTAAGTATTTCCTATACTTAAACCATCTGTCATCATATTTCATTCCATTTTCACGACGATTCGCGATTTTAAACGAAATTTTGTTTCATTACAAGGTATTAAAGGAAATATTTACGTTCGCCAGTATTACGATCTTGTTCGATGTTCGAGTAAGTATATTTTTATAGCATTTTGAGTTTATTGTGGTTTACTATAGTGTTTTATTTCATTTATATCATAACAATTCGAATTTGTAGGTGGCTTTGCCAAATGTTCGGAATTAAATTGTTTTCGTCTGATTGACTTATTACTCGTACGATGCGGTAGATTTTATGCTATGGGATTGAAAATGTCAAATGAGAAATAGTTAGTAGATTAAAGACTGTTTAAGGAGAGATTTTTTAATTCAAAAGGATCTATTTTCTTTTCTTGAAAGGTATTTAGAGTAATACAATTCATCAAAGAGTTGCAAAAATAAAATAAAATATCTTCAGCAATGAAATTTATAAAAATTTTAATGAACTACTTACAAGTATTATGGTTGTTTTTTCAAATTGTATTTTTTTTTAAATTATGATGAAATCTGACCCCCCCCCCCCTTCTTCTCCCATTAGGAAAATATTTTGGTGGACTAGGTATTTCGCCTTTGAATCGAATTTGGGTAACAATTTTTTTAAATTAAATACAAGTTGCTCACATAGAAGGTTGATAGTTTTGAAAAAAAAAACTTTTGATTGCAAAAATTTCAAAAACTAAACCTCTAAGAAAAAAACTAATCAGTAATCAGTAATCACTTACAGCACGAAGAGAATTTCAAGCTTTACAATTTTGATCCTTTGCATTTTTTTCGTAGGACCATTATAGTTTGTCCAGAAAATCCGTGTTTATGGGAAATTTAGCCCATATGCAAAGTCAATAATTTCGAAAATGAAAAAAATTCTTATAAATATGCATTTTCTGGCCAAACTAAGGGTTCTACGAAAAAAATACCAGAAATCAAAATGGTAGTTTGAAATTTTCTTTCTGCAATTAATGATTAGTTTTTCTCCTACGAAGCTTACTTTTCACGATTTTTGCAGTCAAAGTTCAAAAATTTGATATGAATTTTTTACATTACGAACTTCAATTGCAAAAATTTCGAAAACTAAGCCTCCTAGAAAAGATTAATCGCCTAATGCAGAAAGAGAATTTCAAGCTCTACAAATTTGATTTCTAGCATTTTTTTCGTAGGACCTTTAGTTTGGCCAGAAAATCTAAGTTTATGGGAAATTTAGCCCACATGTAAAGTCAATGGTTTTGAAAATGAAAAAAAAAATTTCCATAAACGTGCATTTCCTAGCCAAACTAAGGGTTCTTCGAATAAAATGCTAAGAATAACGAGTGTAGAGCATGAAATTCTCTTTCTGTTGAAAATGATTAGTTTTTTTTATAGAAGGCTTAGTTTTCGAGATTTTTGCAGTCAAAGTTTTTTTTTTAAATTTTCAAAATCATCAACTTTCTATGCTATCTACAGTAGGAAAATTAGTCGGGGGAAGGGGGCTGCTTCCAAGAAAATCAGTCGAGAACGGATATGGGTGATTCATTCAAAGCGATAAAATACGTAGTACTACTCACTAAATAGATAAGAAAATTTTTACACGACCAGCTAATCAAATACATCCAGACTATTTAAAATTTCAGCCATTCATAGTCCACTTGAAATATATCAAATGGTGAAAGGAATTGCTTAAAAATATTCATAACATGTTTATTGCGAAGTAGGTATCAATAAAAAAATATGAAGGTTAGTCACAGATTTTTTCTATCCAAACAGACTTCTTAGAAATTCTTCTGCTGATTCTACAAGAGTTACAGCACCTTGAGAGACCGTTTGAATCATGATTTGTAAAACTGCAAAATAATACATAAATCGTAGAATCAATCATTAGCGAGCCTATTTAAAGTCAAGTTTTTCAAATATGTAGTTGAAAAATTAAGAACATGTAAAAAATACTTTTATTTCGTTGAAATAAATATGTACCTACTTACCCAGTTCAGTAATCCCAATCTCCGCACAAGTACACGAATGGAAAGTATGGTCATTCACATTGATACAAACCCAATTATTAGCACCAATAACAATATTAGTTGAATCGCTGGAATTATCGGTCAGAGAGGTAAAATTACAACTCGCAGGTTTGCTTCCCATAGTAGGGAAGGTTAAAGTGACACTATTCTCCGGTAACCCATTCACGTAAATCAACGAAAATAAGGCGAATATAACGCCAAATAAATACTTTTCCTTCATATTTTCAAACAAATATGGCTCGAAAAAACTTGGAAATTTGAAAAAATCGAACTTATGCGAACAAAACTTCAAAGCATTCAACTTGCTGACAAAAGGTATTACTTATCGAAAACAAAAACGTAAGTTAAAATACATTTTAGACTTGAGAGATAAGTCGATAAATACTGCGACGTTTTTTTTCAAACAAACACTTTTTATCTTTTTTGGATATGAAAGAAAATAGCGACTAGGTTTACTTTCTTTTGTTGAACAAAAAGGGAAGAGGGAGGTGGACAGACCTACGAAAATCTGAAATTTGAAAATGAATCAACATTTTGTACTCAAAAGATTTTTTTTCAATTTTTATATAATCAACAGCATACTTAATATTCATATACAAAAGGAATGAATTTCATAAAACGAAAAAAAAAGCTAATAAATTGTCATTAAATTCAACTTAGCATAATATAAAAACTGAGCAAACACAACGTTCAAAAAAAAATGACGAAAGAAACAGACTAGATAGTCCAAAATTTAAAATAATAAAAACTTCGTAAAAATATTCACGTTAATGTTATAATATAATTAATAGTTAGTTATCGTTAAATGTCTGTTCTTTACTTGTGGAAATTTCACGTCACAATTCTTCCAATAAACTGAGCAAGTTGACGCAGAATTTGTGCAACGGTAGACCGGTAACATTATAGAAATCTCCGTCAACTTTTTCTATCAAACTTCCTCCAATACCTTGAATTCCATACGCTCCGGCTTTATCTCTGCAATAAAATAAATAAAATTCAAATTATCTGAAAATATTTATTGAAAAGATAACTCAATTATAGATTTCAATGAATGGCATATTATGTCAGAAAATTACCTTTGTGTTTCAGATGAAAGAAATGTTTAATTATCAACTTCATTCTCAAATCAAAATCATATGTGTTCACCATTAATTTAAAAAAAGTGCCGAACGTTCAACGGTTCAATTGACCATTTTTCACTCATAAATTCTTCTCAAAATACTAATATGATGATTACGAACCCCATCCAATTAATAAATTAATCCACTATTCAGTAGTTCAGTTTATAAGTGAAAACTCATTAATCTATCATAAATGCAATTCACCAGGTAAAAAATTACTCCCCTCCAACTCAATTATTTTCCATATCTTTGATATGAAATACAGCTATACAAAAACGTACAATAATCACTTACAAAGGATCGCCGGTTTCGACATAAGCTTTGATGGTATCAAGATTTAAAGGAGCCATATCAACTTTAGTACTTTCGACAAACTTTCTTCCACCATTTATTGACTTGATTACAACTGCAGTATGAACGGTGTGGGTTTGACCATTCAACCTGCAAATTTACGTGAAAATTAAATAATTGTTTTCTATTTTGATTAAATTAATTGTTGCTTACATTTTCAAGTATTCCACCGCTTGGTTTTTATCAGCCGGCTTTCCGAGCAACTGGTTGTTCAATTCGACGATTGTGTCAGCTCCAATAATGAGATCTGGTATTTTATTCAATTTCGATAAAGAATCGAAAACATCTAACACTTTGTGTTCAGCTAGATCCAAAACATAATCTTTCTTATTTTTGTACTGCGATTCTGGTATACTGCTTTCATCGAATTGAGATGGTATGACATCGAATTCCAGCCCCTAAAATGGAGAAAACGCTAGAACATATTCACTAGGAAATAGAGCATAAAAAATTAAATGCTTACGATATTCTTCAATACTTCTTTTCTTCGAGGTGAGCCACTAGCAAGTACAATTTTTTTCTTATTCAGGATTGAATATAATACTGGTTCCAACATTTTTAGTTTGGTTTGAGATTAGAATATTAGGAACTTTCTTGATGAATTTGCGAGTTACACGCCAGTGACAATGTTTTAAATGAGTATCAACGTTTATTCTACAAGCCTTAGGGGCAGTGGGTCACCTACATTTACAAAATTTATTCACAAATTCGTCAAATTCCACCGTTATCATCACGAGAAAAAATTTAAAAAGAAGTCACATGTATGTAACACCGCATCCTCCGCATCATGTGATCAAACAAACAATGCCACACATTGAAAGGAAAACGATGCACAAAAGCATTTAAAAACGGCGAATTCACCTGATTTCTGCTACATTTTTTTGTGAATTGCCAAATGTCAACACTGATTTGAAAAACAATAAATTTTTCAGTTTTGATGGTGATCGTGATTAGGTGCAATTTTCGTCGACGTTTATAGAAATTTATCTGTAAATTTTTGTGAAAAGATTGATATTTGTTACCGTTGGTGTATTTTGTACTAATTTGATCTCGTATTGGTAAAAATTTCAGTATGCCTAGCATTAAATTGCAGAGTTGCGACAATGAGATATTCACAATCGACTATGAAGTTGCTAAATGTTCGGCCACGATTAAAACAATGGTGGAAGATTTAGGTCTAGAAGAAGGTGACGAAGAAATTGTTCCGTTACCGAATGTAAATTCAGCTATTCTACGTAAAGTTATTCAATGGGCCACGTATCACAAAGATGACCCGCCACTTCCCGAAGATGAAGAAAACAAAGAAAAAAGAACAGATGATATATCCAGTTGGGATTCTGATTTTTTAAAAGTAGATCAAGGTACTCTATTTGAATTGATTTTGGCTGCGAATTATTTGGATATCAAAGGATTACTGGATGTGACTTGTAAAACGGTAGCTAATATGATCAAGGGTAAAACTCCTGAAGAAATACGTAAAACGTTCAATATCAAAAATGATTTCAATCCGGCCGAAGAAGAACAAGTTCGTAAAGAAAATGAATGGTGTGAAGACAAATAATCGAATTACGTTTCCGTTTATTGTTAAGTCTTATATTTTTGTAAAACTAAAAATATGCTTTGTGAGGTACTGATAGCTTATTTATACTTCATTTAATTTTTCTTATTCAATTGATTTTCGAGATTTTATGCAAGGAGTTTCATTTACATTAAATGACAAGATTTTGTGTAATTTGTAGCAATGGTCGTAAAATAAATTAACTTTTTCTTCTTTTTTGAAGACTATTGCATTCATTTTACATCACCATTCATTCTGGCGCACATAATTTGTTCGTAAGACGGGATACTACTTCGTGTAATTTTAGATTTCGCGCGTTCGAATGTAAATTTATTTCGATGTTTCGCTGTTGTAATCTGGCCAATGTCAAGCATTCTATTGTTTCTGTGGTTACATTCAGCACACCATTTACTTCGGTGTAGTTTTGTGTTACTCGAGCGTAACGTTATTATCCAACAAAGAATGAATTTTTGTGTTATCTTTAATGTATAGTTTCATTTAGTGTCTAATAAAATGTACTTATTGGCGAATTAATCGTGTACTTCTTTAATAAAATATAACATTTGACTTTCTGCAAATTGTAATAGGAATTATTTCTAGCATAGTTGAATCGTATTGAAAACAAAACAAATATTTCATAAATTTTATTTATTAAATAAAAAATTACAGTTTAACAAATTATTGCGGAGTTCGTCCTCTTCCATAACCACCTCTCTGAAATTCAAACAAATTTAAATTAGAAAAATTTATCAGATCAGATATCCATAATATTTAATTCAAAAAACACTAACGAATTCCAAATTAGCAGCTCCTGGACCAACATCAGTTCTCTTATCAGTACCAGAACCACCAGCGCCAGGTAAACGACGATATCCAGCTCTGTCTTCGGCGGATCTACCGGCTTCTGGTCTGGCAGCTGGAGTTTTAGGACGAGCAGCTTCCGGACGCGGTGGTCTTTTCAAAGTCGATGGTACAATCTGAACAAAAAATAATCTTAGTAAGCAGAACAAACAGAAATTGTACAATTTGATAAACAAATACTCACTTCGGGTGGTAAATGTAAGAAATCTCTCAAATAACGGATGCCATCATTCGTCAAATACCAATAATAATGTCTCCAGGCGAATTGTTCATTTACGTATCCTCTAGATTTCAAACTCTACAACATTGAATTAGGCTATAGAACATATGTGGCAAAGTAAAGTAAAATCTAAGATCAAGACCGTATACCTGCATAGCTTTGATGACGTGAAGATTTTGAATAGTATCCAATTCAGGGTGTTTAGGGGCATGGAAGTCTTTTTTTGCCACCATAACACCTTCTTTGAAAAGGTGCTCATAGATGGCCATTCTTTCCTTTTTTGGCATCAACATTCTGAAACAAAATCTATAATGATACAGCTGTCAACTCAATTTATTCATTATTCCAACAATAATTGAATTTAAGTAATCTAGGCATAGATTCAATGTCCTGCATACACAAACTTTGAAGAAACACTTCACAGAACCGGTGAGGCGCCGTAAAATTATCACAGAGAGAACAATACCAAACGATAACCGATATTAACTTTTCAGGAAAAAACAACCATAATAAATATTATTGTAATAATATTACACAAAATTTAAAACCTTAAAATGACAAATTTTAGGTTCACTGCGTTCTCATATTGTGAAAGAAACACTTTACACGTGGAATAATTCCTACCGGAGATCACGTAATTAGCACAAAATTAATACTAATTGTACTCAACAACTTACTTGATTTCTTTTTGTATCGAAAAATATCTTGAATCCTGCTGCTAAATTTCGATTATTAATCAAATTTTCATTAATTCTACCATTTATCCACATTTACCACATGAAGAAGGATTTTTTCTTTTTTTTGGAATCACTAAAAAAAAAAATTACATTTTTTTGTAGGGTTTCTGCTTTGGAATTTCTTATCATAGCCTTACTGTTGCCATTATTGTAAACTTGAAATACTCTGTCGCAAGTTGATTTATTTTTTAAAAACAATTTTTTTAGAATACTTCATCGGTTTATTGCATTTTTATTATATGAAATGAATATTTTCCACATAATTTGAATTCTAATAATGAAAAGGTCTATTATTTTTCGAATCTTAAAATTTTATACAAATTCAGGTCTTATTATTTTGCTGCCAAACAACTCTGTTTTACTTTCACGTTTCTCCAATCAAACTACTCGAATGGATTAAAAACTCTTGACGATTATCCAATCAAAATGCGTAAATTTGATGAAGTGATTATAAAAATAATAATTTCTCCGCTGGCGTCGAAGCGTTCATACATGTTGAAAGAAAAATCATCTTACTGATTTTCATTTTACCGATTTTATTTCAGTTACTCGTTAGCGCATCTTCATGACCTAGACCAGTTTAACTTTACCTTGTCAGTACTTGTTTTTATTACTCGTTTTCGTTTTCACAAGATCATGTTAAAGTAATGGGTAAACAATGAATAAAGCCAGTTTTAGTGAATTTGATTCAAAAATTATTTTTACGCTTGAATTTTTAAAGAATGAGTGTTAATTATCGATTTTAAAATTATCGCGGTTTTTCTAAGACTACGCTTAAATTATTTTTTATTATGCAATCACCAAGTTTTATTGTACAAACTATTGCTCGAATTTGTTCTTTCGGTTTTTTAATATGCATGGTAATTACTGTGATAAAATTTACTCATTTTCCTGATTTAGGTAAGTACCTATCTCAAATTATATTTCATACTTGAGCTTGAAATTTGCCAATTTTTGCTATTTTTTCTTTTTAAATTACGATTTTACTATTTAAATGTAAGTTATTACTCATAAGGTCGTCTTTTTATTACTTATTTAATGCATTTCTTGGCATCTTAATTTTGTTTGTTTCAAATTTTGTGTACTATTTATTTATTTATTTATTTATTTATTTATTTATTTATTTATTTATTTATTTA
>FIZU01041132.1:0-12728 GCA_900064475.1 Pseudococcus longispinus | reverse complement strand
TGATTTTTCAAAAGTCACCTTCTGAAAAATATTAGCGTTGGATATTCAAAATTTTTATGTTTCATAAAATTGCGATTTAAAAATGAAGTGGGTCATTTCAGGGTAAAAATTGTTACTTTTGGTCAAAATCGTTATTTTTTGTAAAAGAATATCAGTTTCAGTCAAAACCTTCATTTTTGGTTGAAGTTCTCTGTTTTTAGCCAAAATTGCAATTTTTTTTTAAAAATCATCATTTTTGGTCATTTTTCATTTTCCTGTCAAAACTGTCATTTTTTGTCAGCAGTGTTAATCTATGTCAAAATCGTGATTTCAGAGTAGAAATTGTCATTTCAAGCTAAAAAGTGTCATTTTTGGTCAAAATCTCGTTTCTCAATTGTTTTTTTTTGTCCAAATTGTGAATTTTTGGTCGAAATTGTCATTTCCAGGTAAAAATTATATTCTCGGTCATTTTAGTCTTTTTTTAAAATGTCATCAAGAAAAATATTACGGTTGCATATTCAAAATTCTTAGAAGTTTCAAAAAGTCTGACAAATTGTATCAAAGTCAAAAATGTCAACGTTACGGACAGACAGGCAGACAGACAGGTCATGGATTTTCTCGCAAAATGTTTAAAAATCATTTTAAGCTTTTTTAAAAATGTCACCAGCATAGAGTCTGACAAAATGTCTAAAAGTCACGGAAAATGCCAGCGTTACGGACAGACGGATAGACGGACGGACAGATACGTCGTGGATTTTATATATATGGAATGAAATGGAATTTTTGACACGGATATGTCCAAGGGGGGGGGGAAGTCAATCTGAAAATTTTGTCCATTTTTCGTGTCCATAAATTCCGCCGCGAAATTCCTTGACGATTACTTATAGACATTTTGTCAGACTTTTTTGGAATTTGAAAATTTTTCAGATTTCCATTGACTTTTTGGATTTGGAAAATTTTCAGAGATAATGCTGACTTTTAGACATTTTGTCAGACTTTTTGGGCTTGGAAATTTTTTAAGAATTTTAATTAATTTTTGGACTTGAAAAATATCAACTTTATGGACTTGAAAATTTCAAGAAAGTTTAAATCAGGCATTTTGTCGGACAGCTTTTTACCTAAGGCTGACTTTTGGACATTTTGCTCGACTTTTTTGAATTTGGAAAAATTTTCACATTTCTACAAACTTTTAGCATAGGATATGCTTTTGCTCTGGGGAGTGATCTCACGGAAGACTGAGGAAATTGTGTAACGAAATTCCGTAACGCCAGGTAACGCTGACTTTTAGACATTATGTCAGACTTTTTTGGACTTGTAAAATTTTATAGGTAATGCTGACTTTTTTTGCACTTGGAATTGGATTTCGAAAATTTTTCAAGAAAAATCCATTAAGAAATTCATATACGAAAATCCGTAACAACGACTTTATTTTGTCTGACTTTTTTAAACTTGGAAAATTTTTCAAAATTCAAATGACTTTTTGAATTTGGAAAAATTTAAGAAAATTTCAAATATTACGACTTGATGAACTTGAAAAATTTTATGAGGAAAAGCATCAATATGTTCGCTTGAAGAGTGGATCTAGTTTCTAGGGAGCTCAGTTTTCGATATTTTTCTAGTCAAAATGTTTTTTTTTTTAATTTTCAAAAATCACGACTTTTTCATTCATTATTTCCTCTTTTACTAGCAACAGAGTGTTATCACTATTTCAATATTAATTTTCCCTCACATTATTGCGGCTTGAGACGTATTCAAAGAGAAAAAAATATATCAAATTTTACATTAGGTACGTTGCCCACTTCAAAATGAAACTTACATTTCGAGTTAGCGAAAAAAAACCATATAATGCAATTTAATCATCACGTTCGCAACTACCACGAATTTGAATTACCACTCGTATTTTCATTAAATTTAATGGAAACGTGACGTTTTTCATTTTCAGCATCCTGGAGGCGAAGAAGTACTTTTGGAACAAGCTGGAAAAGACGCATCCGAACAATTCGAAGATGTAGGCCATTCCAGTGATGCCCGTGAAATGATGACAAAATACAAAATTGGCGAATTAGCCGAGGTAATATTTCGTTCGAGTGTTTATAATAGTAATTCGAACGTTTTCGACGTTGTTTTTTGTTTATTTAACCAACGCAACGTTCGGAAATGTACATTAATTTTCGATAATCGTCGATTCACGTTCATCTACAGCTGAAGAAACTAAAATAAATACTACGTTGTATTACTACGTTGATGAAAACGTTTGAAAAACCTCTTTTTTTTAATTGTTCTCGTCAGCTGTACCTGTTCTCATTGTTATAGTTGTTTTGATAAAGTCGAAAATAAACCATCGTCGTAAATATGAATTTATTTTCGACCAAAGTGAATTTATTATTCAGTGTTTACTTATTTCGTACCATATTATAAGTATGAATTTCTAATTAATTGGCAATTAATTGTAACATTTTCGCTATTTTGCAGTCCGATAGAAAGAAAGAAGCTCCAAAAGAAAAACCGAAATGGGAAGTTACCGATAATGATACTTCAAGGTAAATAGCTGAGCTGAGTCGAATTGCAAACGTTATTCAACTTTTTCTATTCAAGTTGATATTTCGAATAATTTTATTAATCGTATCGGAACGTATGAGTGAGGAGTGTTTGTACAGAACGAATTGGTCGGGAATTCATTTTTCCATTGAGTTTATAGTCAAATGTAGTGCAATTTGTCAAAGGTGGTAAAGAACGTTGACCCGTATGTACATTTCCTTTACTTGTAATGCCAACGGTATTCGATAAATTATCGTAATTTAAAATCAAATTATTTTAACGAGCTTTAGTCGAGGGGCCGATTGAGATTTTTCAAATGTATTTCGCAACCTCGCTCGAAAGATATTTACGAAATGAAATTAGCAACCGAATGGCGAAGGATTGCTCGATTTCCAACATTTTTCAATGATAAAATAACCAGATATTCTGTTTCGATTGAAATACCGCTTAAAAATCTCTTTGAGATGAATGATACACGCTGTTGATTTCAACCTACGCTGTGCGAAGCTTTTCAAAGGGATTACGCTACAAAGTTGGACGACTTTTTTCCTCCTAAATGCTTGTATGCATTCTATTATAATAAGCTGATATGCTTAAGCATACGTCGTAAAAAGAAATATAGGTTCTTTTTCTTGTTACTTTGTTGATTGGAGGGGGGAAGATTAATATCCATTTTGGTATTTTTGTAGTTGGCGCTGCTGTTGTATTTTGTAGCACCTCGAAGATAATAAATTTTCCGCCCGGGTATGTTTTAAACGTCTTTCATTTTACCGGCTCGATTCGATAGAAAAAAATTTTACTTTCGCTTCACGACCTTTATCTAATGCATGCGGTTGGGTTTCTTCACCTCGCAGTGTTCTATTAGCATGTAAAAAAATTGACGAAAAAAATTTTTTCCAAGTGGTGTTCTTTTTTCCTGGAATTTGCTGTCTTGTGTGTCTGTTGGAGTTGGAACATAGTGAAACGTTGTATATTTGACTTGATTATAGTTGAAAGCTGTATTTATCGACGCCTTTCGAAGTAATTCGTTAAAAAATTCATCGTCTGTTTCGTTAAAATTTGACATTTACGTTTGATGATGTTGATGCTTTCCAAATGTACGAGGTCGAGCTTTTTTGAGTGATTTTTTTTTTTACGTTTTTTCATTCGCGATGATTCGCGATCACGGTGTAACGCTTTTTTTATGCACTAACAATATTTAGATCGAATCGTATAATTTATTTATTTGATTGTAAAATATTTTCCAAGTGAAATGTACAAATAAGCGAGTGGCTTCGGTCGTAGGAGAAACTTTGAGACTATATTTAGCTGTACTGTAGTATTTGAATGGTTCGTGTATGTTGGACGGAAATTCTTCTTTTATTTGTCGTTCCGTCTTTATAATATTCTTTCGCATGTAAATGATATGTACTTATATGTTCATTGTTCAAGGTTGGGTCGTTACATGGTTTACTGGACGTAATGTTTATTTTTATTTTTAATATCGTCGAAGATTACCGTTCACGTTGATCTATATTAATCCTTTTGTGTCCGGGAGAGATCTGCGATGGATGAAATATCAACATTTTCATTGAATCTTGTGGACTGGGAGTTAAATTATGCTCGAGGTCATTTTTACCAAGGAAAATTTAAATTTCACGCAGGAAATAGGATCGAATCAAGATTACCTACTTTTATTTTTCTGTGTGAGATTTGCTATAAATTGAAAAAAATTGAACTAAACTACTCACCCTTAAAACACAACGAGATGCATTGCAAAAATTTCAATTTTATTCCACGCCAAATTTTAAAATCGTAGTTTGAAAAAAGAAGTTGAAATTTTGAGTTTGTAATTCAGATATTTCAAGATCTCAATGACCCGAAATTAAAAATGTTCATACTTTTATGAAATAAAAAACAAAATGAAAAGATAATTAGAGGAGTTTCGATTTTTCAGCGAAAATTTTCACAGAAAATAAATCTGCTTTCGAAGTTTTTCAGACTTTGAACGACAATTTTTGGAAAAATTATATTGTATTTGAACGAATAGGTAAAATTTTGTCAAATTCTACTTAGTACGTCATTTAGTGAACATTTTTGAGGAAAAATTTTCATTCGTTGCATTTTTCCAACAGAAATCTGTACAATTTGACTGTTCAGCAATTTTTGAAAAAATCCTACACATTAGCAATCTTTCCCTCGAAATTTTAATTTTTGATTCCTATGTTGATATTACGGCGAAGGTGAACATTTTTCGCACATTGTTTGCGAAGGATGTTCAGAGTGTGATGGAACGAAAAATTTTCACTCTTACTTTTATTAACTTTTTAAAATTTGTGCTCCACGAAATTTTGTTACCTTCATTCTTTGAACTTGGGAAAAAAATTCAAAAATTACATTCAAGACTTGAAAAAAAATCCGAAAAAATGGCCGGCGAAAAAGAAAATCAACAATCTTAAGTATAATTACATGGAAATTTTAGCACAGGAATCGTCCTTTTTCAAAAATCGTGGGTTAATCTCGAAAACTGATTTCCTGTGCGAATTATTCTGCTCAAATCAAAAATCTTCTCATAATTTATTCATTTTTTTTTATTTTATAAAATTATAAAAATGTTTGATTTTGGGTCATTTGAAGCTCTGACTCTAAAATATCTGAATTAGGTTCGAACTCAAAATTTCAGCTTCTTTTTTCAAAAGTGGAAATAATTTTAAAAAGGGGGGGGATGAATTGAAATTTTCGCACAACATATCTTTCAAGGGTGAGTAGTTGAGTGCATTTTTTTTTCAATTTATAGCAAATGTCTCACAGGAAAATAGAAGTAGGTTCTTGTGTGAAATTTCAATTTTCACTGGAGGAAATGAACTCATACATCAATTTGGCTTCAGTTAACATGATGCAATGGAAATTTTTAAATTTCATCCATCAGATCTCTTCTGAGCACCTACATCAAAAGAAAGTTATTCTAAGTTGATTCGAACGATGATTTCATTCAATCGAATAGATTCAATTCTCAATCAATAAAAATGATTTAATTTTGTTACAGTTCATGGACAGCCTGGGTTATTCCAGCCGCATTGGCGATCGCTGCCACCGTCATATATAGATTCTTCTTCGCCAAGTGATAACTTCGAGGAGAATTTTTCGTTATTCCACATTTGTTCTAAGTACAGCTACATTTTATGATTTTTTTTTCTTTTCCCGTCGTATTCTTTCATTTTTTAAGAAATTTTATTTGAATTTTAATTTTCGTATGTCTATTTTCTTTTACTTATTTCCTTCCATAATGTATTGTCCGAAACGAAAAAAAAAAAAAAAAAATGGGAATTGGCGAATTGAAATCGTTATAAACAGGGGTTGTTGTATTAAGTTTTTATGTTAATTTTTTTGTAATACGATTGTTGAAAAGAAACTGTTTTTTGTATGAAATACGAACTCGTGGTTGGTACTTGGTGCGCAAAATTACCGTACCATTTTTTTTATTATATATTTTCTTTATTTTGTCGAAACATGTATGATGAAATATCCATTTCAAGGGAACAAAACGTATACATATTTAAGAACGTTATTTAATTCCGTAAAAAAATTTGCATTTTATTATGTGATACCTACAGAGTTAGTTTTTAGCGTATCATTGATCTTCATCATGCATTGGTCGTGATTAGGATGTTATGAAATAGGGTAGTTATACTATGTATTAGAACAGATTTTATACAAAGCAATAACATTTCGGTTACTGCCATGCCACCGTTCTAACTTGTAATTGTAATTTAGCCGTGTTATTTCTTCTTGATTTCTGTTCATTTTTTTCATTTGTCATCGTCTAAAAAATAAATTAGATGAGGTTTTACATTTGAACTACTATGGTAATGGTAGCTGGTGAATATTGCAGTTTTTCTTTCTACTTTATAGTTTGTAGTATTAGAACTGAATGGAAATAAAGGCGAATGTTAAAATATCGAGTGTAAAATGTAAATCAGTAAGTAGATTTTTTGTTTAAGAAATTCGTAATGAAAAATTTTATTTCTTATATTTATTCCAATGAATGGTATGTTTATTAAAATGAAATTTTAGGAGGTAATAAATACAATTCTACGTACAATCGTTGGTGTGTTATTTTTTGCATCAAATTATGTAACGAGTGTTACGTAAAATAACGTAATTTCTGATTTCGTTTATCATTATGTTGTTGAAAATGTCTTTTGAAATTGTTATGCATTGTTGTAATTATCTACGTACTAAAAATAACCATATTGAGCTTTTCCAACTCGACGTGTGGAGAGTCCATAAATAATAATTGTACTTATCTACTAAAGTTGGAATTTTTTTTTGGAAAATGTTCAACAGCATTATAGGTATCTTACAGACCTGCCTGCAAAATGTCATTTTTATAAGAACACTTCGGTGAAGAATTATTATTGTTTTACTTTTTTGCACTAGATATTTACTCCTTCCTTATAATTTTGTACATTTCTGTTTCCATAATTTTTATTTAGCCAGTACCTAAAAAAGTCAGTTTCTTTCTTTTACATATTGTCCAATATCAAAAAAAAAAATTAAACCAAAAGAAACATGGCCACATCGACATTTGTAATGTAGGTAGTGATACTAGAATGAAATGAACGAATTCGTTAGAATGAATGTTGCAAGTCCAGGAGTTATTTTTCAAGAAAAAAAATGGTAGTATGTGTCCATCTCTGTCTACTGATATCAATTTACAAATACGAACAAACATTTTTGAAGAAATATATGTACCTACTTCTTGTTGTACTTATGATGTCCAGAGATGGATAAGATCTTTTTTAAAAGGATCTAAGATCCAGATCGTTCATATCATTTGAAAAGCGGATCTTAGGTTCGAAAAAAGATCCTCAGGCTCAAGATCCTATCTTCAAAAAAATCTTGAATGCGGATTTAAGATCCGGATCTTTTTGTGAAAAAAAGGCATCTAAAATTTTTTGTTCACCAAAGTGGAAGTCCGAAATGAGAGTTTTTTTTTGAGGGAAAATTACATTTAAAGTGGACTGTGGAACCCTATTTTAGATATAAACTGGGATCCTGTCCTGATATGAATAAATTTCACCTTAGAGTGGGGTCTATACTATGTACGTAGTACGTAACTATAATCAAAGTCTGTGTCCATCAGCGGAAAGTGTTCTGCTGAGTAGGATAATTAACATTACATGATATGGGAGAAAACAGAAAAGTGTTATTTTTTCTAATACCGTGTTTTTGGATACTTAAAGTGAGATCCCGGCTTGTATTGTTGTAGGCGGATCTGATACACTGGAATTCAATCTGTAGTACGTTTTACGTTATGATCACCACGAAGAATTTGGTAAGAGATGAAAATATCATTACTCCCCCTACTAATTGCGTCTTAGCAAAAATTTAATTTACCACATGGCACATACTAAGACATTCATACTTTTTCCAAAATAGGTTTTCCTCGGTGTTTTGTGCTTGATTGTGGTTATTATTGCTGCTCGGACAAATCCTTGCGAAGAATTGAAATTGGACCCATCAGAAGTTGATTGTTCTGCTATACAAAAAGAAAATGGCGGATGGGTGGTTAGTATACGTGGAAAAGATGGCAAACTCGGGTCTGCAGGATATAATTCATCTGGAAATAGAAAGGAGACAATTGTAAGGAACTATTATATCATAATAATGATAGTTGTGATGTTATTTTAGCGTTTTAGATAACTGAAATACCTACTCAGACCGAATAGAAATAAAATATTCGTTGAAAGTAGGTAGAAGTTTTAATATATAGATGAAATAAATCTCAGAGGTAGTTCGACGTCAAGAAGGATCCTCGATGACGTGATCTGCTATTCGTTCGTATTCACATTTATTAAATTCTATTTACCGCCCCGATCACATCATTAATTGCAGGAGCAATTTTTCGACTGTTTTGTTTGTTCTTCCTTCTTCGTCCACAATAATTTTCAGTTATTATTAAAGAACCAGTTAAAATCAATACTTGGGGTACCGATCTACGCAGTGTCACCTTTCATTTGCTTTTGCACCACCAATTAAGTAATTTTGATCATGAAATATGGATTGAATTGGTGTAAGAAATGCTGAAGAATTCAAAATTTTAGAGAAAAAAATAACAAATTTCTAATTTCTCACCTCACTCTTGGTAATGCTGAACAGTACTGAATTCGAAATTCATAAATTAAATTCATCTGAGATCACCAAGTTAAGGTCTTTCTCATAGGGATTCAAGTTCCGGAATTATTTAGATCTTTTTCCTGAAGAATCTTACCCATCTTTGGTATAAAAAACATTGAATGAAAAATGAAAACAAATAGGTACCTAACATTTATCAACAAAACTATTATCGCAATTTGTGGTAATGGGAAAATTTGCAAAATATTGGTAAAATAATTCAATAAAATAGACGTGTCGAGTTGATGTGATAACGATACATTTTCAATTTACTGCATTCTGTTAGTGGAAAATTAGCAAAACAAACCCTACTAATTAATTTTTATTATGTTAAATAAGTCTTAGAAAATTAAAAGACAAATTCCAAAATTATCTCCTTTTTGATTATTTTTGTTATCACTAACCATAATAGCGCCAAAATCGCGCAGGAGTTCCAAACATTCCACGTTTTTTAATCGACCAATTAGAAACCGGCGTTTAAATATCCACCGCTGGCAGTGTGGGGTTGGTCGGGTTGGTGCGGGCGGACAGGGGCGGACGCGTCCGGTGTTTTTTCTACACTTGTGGAACATTCGCCAGTACTTCATCTAGATCTCGATGTCAGGTTCATTCTGTGTCGTTCTTTTCTGTTGTTTCCAGATGTGATTATGAAGGTTTATTATTAAATTTTATTCACCAAGTTACGAATTTATAGGTGTACTGAAAAATTTTATCGTTCGTAAAAGGTTTTCTATTTTATTATGATTTTTAAACCGCGATAATTTTAGTCGTTCGTTCGTTGTTACTCGATATACGCACTGTTATCAATATGAAACTAGAAAGTAAAAACGTCGAAATTGAGCCGGATTCTTATCACGCTGTATTAAGGGAAAGCATTAAAACCGGAGATGTAAAAGCATTGACTGAATTACTTCAAGATGACGATGCCCATATCGATATCGATCAGTTTGATTGGAATGGATCTGGTAATGCTCCAATACTGGACGCAGCTATCGAAGGCCAAGTGGAGATTGTGAGGTAATTATCATCTTGATATGTTTATCTGTCTGTATCATTATCGTTTTTCGGCGAATCATTGATTGAAAACTTGTTCCCCTTCTGAATTTTAAAACCCCGGGGATGATTCAATTCGATCATACGATCGTAGAATTATTTATGTAGATTGAAATTCACGATAATTTAGCAGGTATAGATTTCGTATTAATTGATTTGTGTTTATAAATATGATCCGATGTTTCTATACGAAACGAATTCAATAACTTTGAGGTAATTGTTGTTTGAAATTTCACGTAAATTGAGTTTTAAAAACATTACTTTGTGACTAAGGTATGACTATGCGGCGGCGTTCGTGATTCACGTTGAAAATATTTTGTTGTATTGACGTATAATATATTCAACTCCGAGCTTATATTATTCATCTGCAGCCTTTTGTTCTCGGTAAAATTATCGTACGAGGCTGGTACTCTGATCCAAAAAAATCACTCGTAGCTATTAAATTTCTAAACCTGAATGATTGACAGGATTCAACCTTTTTTATGGTAAAAGGCTTATTTTTTTGTAGTATAACTTTTCGTAGTTATCTTCAAGTCTACATGAAAGTATATCATTGTACAATAATTATATTCTCGTGATATAATTAATAAAATGGTTTTTTGCACTGTCAATGTCATGTAATCATATGCATACAAAGTACTTATCAAATTGTCGTCCAGTATCCGACTGTCTACTCATTTATGAAACATGATTTTGATATAAACTAATGTACGAAAAGTGTAAAATTGCAAGAATTTATGTACTTTCTCTGAGAAAGTATCAACGATGGCATGTTACGTATACATATTTTCGCAGTACAGTGCAGTTTTGCATTTTGAATACTTAGATAACGGTGGTGCATTCTCGCCATGAAAGAGTATACATAAAATGCACTAATGGGCCCGAGCCGAATCGTAGAAATGTTTTTCAGACACCTGTTGTTAGTATCCAGCTATCGATATTCCTTTAAAAAGAACTACATCTATGTTTGTCCTCCTTTTGTCGACCCATTTTGTCTAACTGTTTCTTCATTTGTTTGTATAAAGATGGTTCTAAAAATACAAAAACCTTTTGTAGCATTCTCCGTTTTCACCAACGTTCAACTACAATTTCAATCCTACACTTGCAAATGCATTGCACAAAAATTGAAATCAAACAAAGAATAGTTTCGCAATTTAATCTCATCGATGCCGATATTTTTGTTTCATAGTCCATTCGCATTTTTTTTTATTTGAAAAAATTACGAATGTTTACGTGAAAAAGATAAAGCACAACATTCATATTTCCATGAAAGTTGAAAAAATAAAATTCTAGCTCGAAGTGTTGCAATTTTCATCCGAATACTCCCATGTACTAGCCTCTTATCATTTTTATACCTCGATTATCAAGATGAACATGGAATAACGTGTCAGACAAGACTTTGAAATTTCCAATTTCTCGAATCGACGTATCATAATTATGAATTCACCGGAACAGAATTATTTCGATGCTAAAACTATACTTGTTAAATAGGTAGTGAAAAGAACATAGATCAAATTACGCACAAAGGTGCGATTTGTTTTTCTCGGAATTATTTTGCGACCGAGCATCGATTCTATTGGCGAAGTGAAACTCTAAAAATATGCTATTATTCTAATTCGTATAACAAATCGTTCGCCATAGTTTACAAATCATTATGAAGTTTATTCAACCGCACAGTATGAGATTATTTTATAATATGGGTTCTTTATGCAGTCAACTACAATGTAATTAGTGGCCTTGGGTTGGTTTGTGAAGTTCATTCTCACCCACCTGTTCAATTTGCTTCTTAAAACAGAAAATTTGTATTTGGTGAGCGAGAAAAAAATGCTCTCGGGTCACAATTAGCTAATTAAAGATACCTTTTTTAGTCTGGTGATAATTTATTCTCGACATCTAAACGTATAATTCTGAAAACAGATATGCAAATACAATTACGTACCTATTTAAATTGCATTACGATTAGAAGTAAATAAGGATTGGTGCCATTAGAGCAAGTTTTTCTACAGGTAATGTGAATCAATTCTAGTGTGGATAATTAGGAAAAATCAACGATGAATAGTCATTAAACTCGTAAGTGATAAAACATATTTATTGAGATGTAAAAACTTCAATGAATAAGCAGGTAAATCTCCTTTTTCATTTTTTATGATCAAATTGACTGTTCTCTTTAACTGACACGTATGGAAGCAGATTCATTAAAACAACAATAGCTACGTGATACATTGTTATTGTTTGCGTCAACTTCAGACTATGCCAGTGAATTTTTCTTAATAAATAAAAAATACTACGCACCAGCTCCAGTGTAAATTCGATACCAATCTACAGGGTGGCTCAGAATGAAAGACGATGGTTTTGAAAATGAAAAAAAACCACTTTGACTATGACTACAAAAATTTCGAAAACCAAGTCCTCCAGGAAAAAAATTGATGAATCGTCGAAAAAAGAGAATTTCAAGCTATACAATTTCCATCCCTTTCATTTTTTTCGTAGCACCCTTTGTTTGGTCAGAAAATCCGTGTTTATGGGAAATTTACGAATTCGATAATTTCTAAAATGAAACAACTTTTGACTGCAAAAATCTTGATAACTAAGCCTCTTAGAAAAAAAACTAATAGTTCGTAGGAGAAAGAGAATTTCAAGGTATACAATTATTTTTTTCGTAACACCCTTAGTTTCGCCAGAAAATCCATCTTTATGGAAAATTTACGAATTCGATCATTTCTAAAATAAAACAACTTTTGATTACAAAAATCCATTGGTTTTGAAAATGAAAAAAAAATCACGTTGGCTGCAAAAATCTAGAAAACTAAGAAACTCTTGACAAGTACACGAACTAAAATTTATAAAAATGGTCAATTTTTGGTTTTGGAGCCTCATGCTCAAATTAAATGGACAGGAGACAAAATTGTGTTATCAAAATTTAGGTTTTTTTAAATATTGTTCTTTCTTCGTATAAATGTAGATATGAAATTTTGAATAATTTTGGTTCGGGGGGGGGGGGG